>BQNB010100695.1:0-17287 GCA_026074375.1 Tanacetum coccineum
GTTTGTGAAATGGATATGTTTAGGACAACAAGTGGCATCAATCGCTCGGGATAGAAATTGTGGTGATTGTGGTTTTTGTTCCTGGCTTATTCGTGCTTATTTGGGCTTATTACATGCGTTTTGGCTTATTTTGACACTTAAAAACATAAAACTCGCATAACAAATGACATAAAACTATAAAAGTTTATGTTTTTATTACTTAAAATCGTATTTTTAAGCTTAGATTTGTCGAAAAGTTTGATAGTTGATGCTTTAAAAACGCGTTTATAAGTCGCGATTTAAAAAGGAAGAAATTTTAAAAGTTGCGGTTTAACTTTAAGGAAAGTTGCGGAATAAAAAGTTGCGGTTTATTTTTCTTGCTGTTTAGAAGACTCACCATAATAAATCTAAACGATCTAACCAATCATGCGATTTATCAAGGTTGAGTGATTTAATAATTTCTTGCGGTTTAAGAACTTGCGGAATAATCTTGCGGTTTAAGAACTTGCGAAATAATCTTGTGGTTTAAGAACTTGTGCATTAGTCTTGCGGGTTGAGAACTTGTGGAATAGTTTTGCAGTTTACATCTTGCGGAATAAACTTGTGATTTAACAAAGACTTTGTTGTTTAGGGTCTTGCGGTTTAAGAAGGATTTTGCGGTTTAGGGTTAAGAGATTTGCGATTTAACTTCATGTGGTTTACCATTCAAGCGGTTTAGGGTTTAAAGGCTCCTTGTAGCGGATTTAACTTTTATACATGAATTAAAACTGGTTTCGAGCTTTAACAAGACGAGTCTATCTCTGTAGATACCGAGTTAACTCAATCGGGTTTGCTGGGGTTTGGTGAATTTGATAGTTACAAGCCTTAAATCATTTTTCCATTATATACCTTCGAGTTTGAAAAAAACTTTGCATAGTTAGTTCTTTGTTACTTGCACTTAACGACAGTTAACTACTTCACCATTAACCCTTAACGAGAATTAATTTGAACGGTTACTCCTTGTTTACATATGTACTTAACGACCATTAACATTGACTATAAAGAACCTTCCAAGACTTCATAATTTCATAGTTTGTCCTCCGTTAACAAATCAATCAAACAAAGATAAACAAGAACTCAAATCACAACAATGATTACAACATCAACAAAATCACAACACCCCACTTTATCTACTTAAGATCCAATATCTTTTTCACAAATTTAATTCATCATGACTTCATCAAACAACTAAATGCACAACGACATCATGGTAGCTGGTTCAAAGGAACGTCCACCAATGCTTGCACCAGGTAGCTATGCACAATGGAAATCACGTTACATGAGATACGTTGATACAAAGCCAAACAGAGAGCTACTCAGGAAATGCATTTATGAAGGTCCTTATGATATGACTCTAGTTCAACTTGAAGACACTCTTTTAGATGATGAAAATCAAAGGCGACCAGGTGACATTGTCACATAAACATATACTAACACCACTCCAGATAAATGGAAATTGATTGATGCTAAAGCAGAATCAGTTTATATCATATTGAACGAGATTGGTAATGACATATACGCAACTACGGATGCTTGTCCTAATACAAAGTAAACATGGATTGCTATTAAACGTTTGCAACAAGGAGTATGCAACAAAGGATATTCTATCAACAATTCAAGGAATGTCAGAGACCAAGCTATTTTATGTTGAAAATGTACAATTTCACCTATCAAAGAGTACAGGGAATCAAACTGAGTTTATAACAACTAGCACAGAAGTTCATTATATTTATGAAAATGGTATTAATCGTTTTGGTGTAGTTTACAACAATGCAGATTAATATGCAGTTTTATGGTATAATAGGACCAAAATATACAATAATTATAACCGCCGTAAACACTTACCAAAATGGACAAAAATTGACAAAAAATAAAGTAATTATGTTGCAATCGAAAGATTGTATTTGTTTTAATTATGTCTTAAATACGCCCAGTAAAAAGATTGAAAACGAAGCAAAAAAAAACGTAATTTATCGTATGTTCTTATATTCCTTTTTCCGACGACTTTTCCACATTTATAACGAGGTCTGAAACGAAGTCGCTGAAAATTCCTCCTCGGATCACACACCATTGGAAAAGCACGAAAAAACGAGTCCAACGGTACCATTTCGCCCTCCGCTGCCTTTCATATTTTTAAAAAAAATAAAAAAACAAACAAGATAATTTAACACCCTTATATTAATATTGAACCCCATTCTACCCTGTTTGGATACTCAATTAGTTAAATTGGACCAGAACAAGATTATAAGGGGTTATATAATATATCTCATATATATTAAAGAGGGTATGCCCAGCTCAGCTGGTAACTCCTCCACCTCTTAAACAAGAGGTCCCGAGTTCGAAACCGGGTGAGGGATTTATTCCCTCACGACCCGGATCCGGACTTGACCCGACTCGACCCGACCCAGACCCGATCCAGACCCGGCCCACGACCCGACCAGACCCGGCCCGATCCGGCCCAACACCCGGTCCGACCCGGCGGTTGACTCACCGTTGACCACCGTTGACCGGTGGTCAACGGTGGTCCGCCACCGTTGACCGTCGTTGACCGCCGCCGTTGACCGGTGGTCCGGCGGTGGTCCGGCGGTGTTGACCGCCGTTGACCACCGTTGACCACCGTCGTTGACCACCGTTGACCGGTGGTCCGGCGGCGGTTGACCGGCGGGGGTGAACAGTGAAAATGCCACGTGGCACCACTTAGGTGGTGACACGTGGCGCTTCTAATGATTGTTGTCAGACTGTGCAGGTGGCAGGTACGAGGTACTGTAGCGTCAGTACGAGGTACTGTAGCAGTACTAGGTGGCAGACACGTCAGTACGAGGTACTGTAGCAGGTGGCGGCTGGACCAATAAGAAGGTGACACGTGGCACTGGCGTGTGTCAGTACGAGGTACTGTAGCGTCAGGCGTGTGCAATAATGAGGCGGTTGGTGGAGTGCAAAATGACCAAATTACCCCTAGATCCAGCAATATCATTGGTTGGGTACCTGAAATGACGAAAATACCCTCACCTACTTTGGCTATAAATAAACACACGCACATCTGCTCATAGTGTTAGATTTTTTAGTAGAGATTTTAGTGTGTGTATTTTTTTAGTTTATTTTGTAGTATTAGTTTTTTAGGATTATAAGTATAATTTAGATTTAGCTTATTGTTAAGCATTTTTTAAGCTTATTACTTGCTTATTGTAATGAAGATTTTTGAGCTTATTAATGAAGATATTTAAGGTTGGTTTTATTAATGTTTTTATTTGCTTATTTCTTATGCTTATTTTCTACTCATTTTCTTTTGCTTATTTCTAAATAAGCTCATGCTTATAGCTTATTTTTGGATCTCATCTCTTAAGCTTTTATTCTAATAAGTTTCTTCAATAGCTTATTTAGACTAGCTTATTTTATGATAGTTGTTTTTTGATTTAAGAGCTTTCGAGTGAGCTTATTTTTAGCTTAATTTCGATGCTTATTTTTCTAAGCTTTTTGTTTTTAAGATCTAATCCTTAAATTTACCCGATCCCGCGTTGCACAAGATTGAACACCTGAGTTTCGGGCGGATATTAGATCTAAAGTTTCTATCTTTTATTATGCTTATTTTGTTCTATTTTTCATGTCTTATTATCTTATTCCATCCTTCTACATCTAAGGCCGGAGCTTAAGGGTCTTATAAAGTTGATAAATAGATAAGTTTTGAACTTTATAGTTTTTATGAAAATAATTAGTAGATAAAGTTGACACATTTATTTGCTAATTAGTAAAGTAAAAGCTTTAAAGTGATAAACTAATTTGTTTATTAAGTTTGTAAGATCGGGTGGTTTTTATATCATTGCGTTCATTCATATCGGTTTACTCCCTTTTCCCTTTTTATATCTAGTAGTTAGAATTATTAGGCTTAAAATGTTTAAGTTTGATCTTTATGATTGTTGTAGTTATTGCTTATGATTAGTAGAGTAGTTCATTAGTGCTTGCTAAGTGATTAGTGATTTGGAATTTAGGTGCGGGTTTAAAAAGGTTTAAAAATTAATAGTCATTAGAATTTTCCAATTTAAATACCGTCATTTATTTTAATACTTGTCATTTACTCTACTTTACTTTACTACTTTCATTTAATTTCATTTAAATTTAATTTTTCGAAGGATTAATTAATTCGTCAAAAAAAAAAAAAAAAAAAAAAAATAAAAAAAAAAAAAAAAAAAAAAAAAATAAACCTTAAACCCGCACTTAATGAACATTTCACGTCACTTAGTAAGCATTTTAGTCATTTATATCTTTTAGATCAATCTCAGTTTAATCTCGTAATTTTTAATCTTAAAATTAATTTTAGTTTAAAAATAGTTTAAATCCAAAGTTTAATTTCCCTTTTACATGCTTTTCCTTTTTAGGTAGATTTAGAAAACCACCCCAAAAATTTTTAAGTGATAACAAGCTCGATTCCCAACATTGCTCGTTGAATGTCCATTCACTTCTCGCCGAGGAAACGACCCGGGAGGTTATTTGATAATAGCTTTGGTTTAAAAGCGATTTCTAGAACCCGACGGAAAATACTCACTAAACTATTATAGGCCTATCCTTCTCTTAATACGTATTATATATATTATATAAATATTTATATACGTGTATTTCGAACGCGATCAATTTTTAGGCCCGCTGCGGGAAGGTGTATCGATTTTTACGGATTGTTCGAGTTTTGAGCCTTTAAGATCCTTACTTCGGAGAAGTTTATTTTCGATCTTAAAAAAAAAATAAAAATCACCAAAATATTATATAAAAAAAATAATAATAAAAAAATAAAATAAAAAAATAAAATAAAAAAATCAAAAATATAAAAATTGTCCTTTAAAAAAAAAAAAAAAATAAACAAAGTTGGTAAAAGAACACCAACAAATAATACCTTCAATTGAGGTATTATCATAAATAAGTTCCGGTGAACTAGAAATTTCCCCAAATCGAACCAAAGATTCAAAAATTGCATTTGTGTCACTTACGAAGTACGGCTCACGACTGAAAAGCAATTTTGTGAAGAGCTACCGGTGAAGTAAGTTGTTTATTTGGTTTTAAGTTGTCTTTCGTGTATCCGTTTAAAATAAATTGTTAAAAAAAAAAAAACAAAAAAATAAATAAAAAAATAAAAATTTCTTTATTTTTATGTAATTATTTTCAAAACTAAAAAAATTCTCCTTATCCACTATCCTTAAAATTCTTTTCTTTAACCCTCTAATTGTTTAATTCTTGATGTCGACATTCGGGCTTTATCCATGTTATAATTGTGGAAGGACAAACGAATTCCCACAATGCCCGTGTTCGACTTGTGAGATGTGCGGTTTTTACCTTAAACGAAGTTTGTCCTAATTGTAATCCGACTCCGAATTTTTTCGACAACTCTCCGAATTTCTCCGATCCACTTCAACAATATTCGACATATTTTTGTAATAATTGTGGTAACAATCATCACGACGGTTTCGATTGTCCATCACGTGTCCCGTTTAATTCTGAACCGGAACCGTGTAACAATCAAAACTTTAGTGATAATTATGAACCATATGATTTACAAAATGAATGTCAATATATTTGTTGTAAATGTGGAGGTCCACACGACAGATTCCAATGTACACAATGTAAGGGTGCGATAAAGATAGCCCTATTTGCGAATATATGGCGGGGGATATCACATGGATTAATCAATGTACTCAACCCTCGAAGAAATAGATAAAATCAATTCAAAGGACCGCAAGAACGTGAATTGAGATTGTCGGCAAAACAAGAGCTAAATCGAGTACATGAGGAAAACGGATGCAAATATTTGCGAGAATTGATAAAAATTCAAGATGAGAAACGAAACTCCATAGAAGATGATGCCGTCGGATATATAAGCTAAACGTAAAAGTCAGAGTAGCTTAAATATCGAAGCAAAATCCAATTCCACAACTTCTATACGTTCAAAGAAATCACGAATTGATCCGACTTAAAGAAATTTCACAATATCTACCAAATGTCTTCCTTTTTACAAACCGTAGAAAACCGTTAAACTCACTAAAAAATTGGGTATAAGCATCTTGGACAACACAAAAAGGTTCACTTGAGTCTAGTGTTAAAGATCCTATTCCAATCCCAAGTGAGTCCGACGTAATTTTCGACGATGATTGTGATGATGATTATCAAAAACGGTTTGATTTAAAAGTTCAACAACTTTGGATGCCTTCTATTTATGATGAAAATAATAAAACAAAGGGAAGTCCATTTAATTAGGTCCTCCGCAATCACACTAAAGCCGAGACCCCTACTTACGCCATTCCGACCACTCTCAAATGGAGGATGAGCATCTCGACACTATTTCGGTAACGAATCGGCTAACGCCCAATCAAGTCTAGTGTTGAAGACCTTGTCCCTACCCCAAGTGAGTCCGCGGATTTATCCGATGGTGAAAGTGAGTGTGATGTGCCCATAAATGATGATTCACCGGAATCTCATTTTTCAACTTTCGATAATCCTCTTTTCGATTCTAACGACGATTTCTCTAGTGATGATGAGTCATTATCCGAAGAGGAAATTCAAAAGGATGAATTTAAATATTTCTCCAATCCTCTTTACGATCTTGACGATGAAATTATCACTAATGCAAAAAATCATCCTATCCAAAAGGATTTAGATGTTGTCATTCCAATTCCACCGGGAATTGATGAACGTTGCTTTAACGCCGAATCGGATCTTTTAGAATCTCTACTAAATCGTGACTCTCCGATTGATTCTACAAAGATCGATTCTATTTTTGATGAATTTTCTCTTCCTCGACCTCCGGAAGAACCTAATTCTGGAATTTCTGATGCTACAATCGAGTCTCTCTCTCCATCTCCTATCCCCGTTGAGGATAATTGACACTCTTATGGAGGAGATCGACTTATTTCTTGCTTTCGATGACTCGATGCCAACTGGCATGAGATCATTGACTATGACTCGGGAAGTGGGATATTCCCGTTTTCTTGAAGAATTTGCTTATCAAATGACTCTCATCCCTTCCCGAAAATGAGTCATTTTCTCTTGATCATTTTGATGATCCATCTCTTTCTCGTCCTCCTCCGGAACCACCGGATGTTGAGATTTGCTTTAATTTTGAACCCGATGCGGGCGTTGTTACTAAGAAAGTGGTGGGTGACATTTCTGAACATGATGTTCTTATGCCTAATCTTTTGGCCCCCCCCACCCTTTTCCAATGTTTGACCCTTTTCCTCACCGTTATCGTCCGAAAACGAGGAACAAAGTTTCAAAATCCGGTATTTTCACTTCTCCTTTCTCATCTCATCGGGCCAAAATCACTTTTGATTTTTCTGAACGCCCGATGATGATTTCTGGAGGGGACATTCCTCACTTGGATGTCCCGTATCTCCATTTCTATCCTCCTTGACCAAACTCAAGTGTGGGGGATCGAGTCAGGCTCAAGACTCGGTTAACAAAAATAAGCGCTTCGTGGGTGGCAACCCATGCTTATCCTAGTAGTAATAGTATTTTATGAATAAGCGTGTGATTTTATAGCCTAAGTGTGGGGGCGTGCTTCTTTCTTTGGTTTGTGTATTGTTTTTGCTTGCAGGATTCCTCAAGATCATGAAGACCCGTGCTCGTTTTCAATCCTCCAATCATCCGGTCTTCGATCTTTTGCTTATTTTGGAATCCTTAATCCTGATCATGAATATTATTGTGCTTCCCTTTTCACACTTGGAATTTTTTGCATTTGCCTTTTTCATTCCTAAGTGTGGGGGTAACACCCGATATTTTTGAACATTGAGGCCAATGTTCCATTCTAAGTGTGGGGGGGATTTCTATCGAAATGTGATCATACCTGTGCCTTGCTGTGTCCCGTGCAACCCCGTTTTGACCAAAATTTTAAATTTTATTGTTTTATTATTAAAAAAAAAAATAATAATAATAAATAAATAAAAAATAAAAATGATGATTAAAATATAAATATATAGTAATAAGTAGGCCGTAGAATTAGGTAGCTTTTGATTTGACCGAGTTTAAAACTCTAGCTTTCCCCTTAGCTTTTTAGACTTAGCGTTTGCTTAACTTATAAAATTTTTGCAAAAACGAAAAATGATAGTGTTAAGTAGAAGTTGGATGCTAAACAAGGATTATTTGGAAATCTTAAGAGCTCATGTATGTAATTTGTGGCTTTTTCTCCCGTAAGCTTCTAATTTGACTAATAATACGTGCTATCTTTGAAAATTAGACTTAAATCAACTATTTTTGAATAAAGAATGTAGTCGATATAAATGAATTTAGTCTTAGTTCAAATTTATATTTGAATTTTCTAAAAATGTATTTTCTCTTCGCAATTAATGTTGCAAATCAATAAATAAAAGATTAATAAGTAAAATAAATATCTTCGCCGGATTACTTCATCGTGTCGGAGGCGTGGCCGATGTTGAAGTCTTCATATAAGGTGGGGGCCGGTGTCATAATAAGTAGAATAACCATTGTCGGACTCGCTATCGAGTGGCTCGAGATAAAAGGCACCGGTGACATAAATTTTGATTATATCAAAAATATATATATATATATATATATATATATATATATATATATATAATATATATATAATATATTATATATATATATAATAGTAGTATATAATAAATATATATATATTAATAATAAATAATAATAATAAGCCGGTCGAAATATGTGTTTGGCTACATCGTGACGGAGGCGTGGGCCGAATTGTAGCTTTCTAAAGGACCGATGTTTATAGATTTTATGTGCATTAGTAAGTGGAAAATTATTTTTATTAAATTTAAATATGCTTTTGCACTAAGACTAATTCGTTTTATGATTGTGATTTTTCAAATAAGATATGTGTAACGGAAAACCTTAGAGATTTTGAAACCGAAGGTCCGTGAGTCCCGATACTAGTCTCCGTGAGGTGTCAAAAGCCCGGTCACTTAGCCGATGAGGTTGGGATGTGCCGAGACGAAAATCGCTACATGGGATGATCTCGCCTTCAAAATCAATCTTCTCGGGTGGAACGTGAAACATAGTTTTTGAATAACGTTGATCCATGGTTGAAATTCGAAATAGCACATTCACCTAATAATTAATAATTGTCGGGAGTGAAAAGTTTACAAGTTACAAATATGAGTAGTGTTAGCATCCTAACTTGTACTTAGCAGTGATTTCGTTTTAAGCTTAGTTTGGGGATTGTGAAAAGTCAAGGATGACGAACTCCTATTCTTAAGCCTTTTAAAATAAATTTTATAAAAATTATTATCTTAGTTATTATTATTTAATAAGTGGTTAAAACGGGGGTGCTTGCGAAAGAAATGAATTTTTGAAACCCTTTTGATGGACTTTTCTGTTCCTTGTTAGATTATGTGAGGGGGTCATAAATTAAAAGGGGATAAGTATTTTATTTTCGGGTATTGTTTTATTTACATTGCGTGAGGGACCAGCAATGGTTTAGTGTGGGGGGATTGATATTGGCTAAAATATACATATTTTTGTACCCGAAAAACACATAAAAAGGCAAAAAACACTAAAATAAAGATAATTATGTTGCAAATATGTTTGTATTGTGTTTTTATGTCTTACAGGTAAAAAGGATTGAAAACGAAGCAAAAACGGTAATTTTCGGGTGACTTTCGACGACGTTTTCACATTTATCGAGGTCCAAACGAAGTCGTAAAAATTCCTCGATCACACCATTGGAAAGAGCACGAAAAAACGAGTCCAACGGTACCGGCCTTTTATATTTAACCCTTTTTATTTTGAACCTTTTTCGTCCCTGTTTGAACCTTTAGTTGTAATGGACCAGCCCAAGATTAAAAGGGGGTTATATATTATATTTTGCACATATATATTAAAGCTATGCTCTAGCCCACCGGCTAGAGCCAATGGCTTTTATACATGAGGTCCCGAGTTCGAACCCAGGCATGCCTGGGTGAGGATTTTCCTCGTTGTGACACGTGGCCCACTCTGGTGACGCCACGTGTCGACCAGACCCGGACCCGACCCGACCCGGCCCAATACTTGACCCGGCCCAGACCCGATCCAGACCCGGCCCAACTCCAGACTCGACCCGGCCCAGACCCGACCCGACCCGGCCCAATACTTGACCCGGCCCAGACCCGATCCAGACCCGGCCCAATACCCGGTCCGACCCGGCGGTTGACTCACCGTCGACCACCGTTGACCGGTGGTCCGGCGGTGGTCAACGGTGGTCCGCCACCGTTGACCGTCGTTGACCGCCGCCGTTGACCGGTGGTCCGGCGGTGTTGACCGTCGTTGACCGCCGCCGTTGACCGGTGGTCCGGCGGTGTTGACCATCGTTGACCGCCGTCGTTGACCGCCGTTGACCGGTGGTCCGACGACGGTTGACCGGCGGTAGACCAACGGCGGGGGTGAACAGTGAAAATGCCACGTGGCACCACTCAGGTGTGATCACTAGGCGCTTCTATGAATGTGTCCAGACTGTGCAGGTGGCAGGTACGAGGTACTGTAGCGTCAGTACGAGGTACTGTAGCAGTACTAGGTGGCAGACACGTCAGTACGAGGTACTGTAGCAGGTGGCGGCTGGACCAATAAGAAGGTGACACGTGGCACTGGCGTGTGTCAGTACGAGGTACTGTAGCGTCAGGCGTGTGCAATAATGAGGCGGTTGGTGGAGTGCAAAATGACCAAATTACCCCTAGATCCAGCAATATCATTGGTTGGGTACCTGAAATGACGAAAATACCCTCACCTACTTTGGCTATAAATACAAGGCACGCAGCAGCTGAGAGGGTGTTAGATTTTGAGTAGATTTTTAGTGTGTGTAATTTTTTAGTTTATTTTGTAGTATTAGTTTTTAGGAGTAGTATTATTTAGTTTTAGCTTATTGTATAAGCTTATTATTTCCTTATTGTAATCAAGATTTTGAGCTTATTAATGAAGATTTTTGAGGTTTGTTTTTATTTTTTATGCTTATTCTTCTTCTACTCTTTCTTTTCTTTTGCTTATTTCTAAATAAGCTCATGCTTATAGCTTATTTTTGGATCTCATCTCTTAAGCTTTTATTCTAATAAGTTTCTTCAATAGCTTATTTAGACTAGCTTATTTTATATTGTTTTTGATTTAGAGCTTTTCGAGTGAGCTTATTTTAGCTTATTTTCGAGTGCTTATTTTTCTAAGCTTATTGTTTTTAGATCTAATCCTTAAATTTACCCGATCCGCGTTCACTAGATTGAACACCTTAGTTTCGGGTGGATTTAGATCTAAAGTTTCTATCTTTTTATTAGCTTATTTTTGTTCTAATTTTTCATGTCTTATTTCTTATTCCATCCTTCTTCATCTAAGGCCGGAGCTTAAGGATCTTATAAAGTTGATAAATAAATAAGTTTTGAACTTTATAGTTTTTATGAAAATAATTAGTAGATAAAGTTGACACCTTTATTTGCTAATTAGTAAAATAAAAGCTTTAAAGTGATAAACTAATTTGTTTATTAAGTTTGTAAGATCGGGTGGTTTTATATCATTGCGGTTCTTCATTCGGTTACCCTTTTTCCCTTTTTAATTCTAGTAGTTTAGAATTATTAGCTTAAAATGTTTATGTTTAATCTTATGATTGTTGCTAGTTTATTTGTTATGATTAGTGAGTAGTTAATTTGTGCTTGCTAAGTGATTTGTGATTTGGAATTTAGGTGCGGGTTTAAAAAGGTTTAAAAATTAATAGTCATTAGAATTTTTCAATTTAAATACCGTCATTTATTTTAATGCAATTTAAATACTTGTCATTTACTTTACTTTACTTTACTTTACTTGTCATTTAATTTCATTTAAATTTAATTTCGAAGGATTTTAATTCGTTAAACCTTAAACCCGCACTTAATGAACATTTTACGTCACTTAGCAAGTATTTTAGTCATTTATATCTTTTAAATCAATTTTAGTTTAATCTCGTAATTTTTAATCTTAAAATTAATTTTAGTTTAAATCCAAAAGTTTAGTTTCCCTTTTATATGCTTTTCCTTTTAGTAGATTTAGAAAACCAAACCTAAAAACTTTTATGCTATTCAAGCTCGATTTACAACTTGAACGTAGATTTCCATTCACTTCTCGTCGAGGAAACGACCCGGGAGGTTTTTGATAATTGCTTTGGTTAAAAGCGATTTTCTAGAACCCGACGGAAAAATACTAACTATACTATAATTGTTATCCTCCTTATTATTACGTATCTATATATTATATATATTTTATACGTGTAGTTTGGAAGCGATCAGCTCTCTTGAGGTACTTAAGATTAGCAAAGGTTGATCTACTATTATATGTTGCTCATTTGGGTGCTAACATATGAATGGTTTGAATTGATTGATTGCGTTTATAAAGAATTTCATTCAAAAACTTAATTTGTTTGTCCATTTCAATCATTTTGTCAATATCTCTTCCTTCCTTAACCTTTAAATCCGAAATGACCTTAATTTTCTCTTTGAGTTGACCTTCAAATTGTGACTTAGTTAAAAGACTCTTTTTGACTAACTTATCGTGTTTCTGATACAACACCTAAACACACACTCTATTGCTTATTGATCCTAAATTCAAGACCTAACACCTTATCATTGTGAAAAAGGACAATGGAAGATGGAAGCTGTGTGTAGATTTCACGGACATAAATAAAGCGTGTCCTAAAGAACACCACTCGCTACACATGATCGAGCAAAAAGTAGAAGACCTCCACCGGCATCGACTAAAATGATTTTTAGATGCATACAAGGGACACCACCAAATCCCCATAGCAGAGAGAGACGAAGAAAAAACAACCTTCTACACGAGAGAAGGGGTGTTCTGCTATAGAAGATTGCCCTTTGGTTTGAAAAACGTGGGCACAACTTACCAGAGACTAATCGATAAAGTGTTCCACCACCAATTGGGAAGAAGCATAGAGGTTAACGCAGACGACATAGTCATAAAAAGTAATGTTAAGGAAGAAATGTACGCTGAGATCAAGGAAACTCTCGATGCGCTCCGAGCAATCAACCTGAAACTCAACCCAAAGAAATGTTCTTTTGGCGTAGAAGAAGGAATATTCTCAGGATACCTCATCACCAAGCAAGGAATAAAGGCAAGTCCTTCGAAAGTAAAGGCGATCTCAGACCTACAACCCCCTAAACCAGTCAGCGAGATACATAATCTCAATAGAAAGCTGGCAGCTCTAAATCGTTTCCTCTTAAAAGGAGCAGATAAAACGCTTCCTTTTATGCGAACATGGTATGTGCTTAATTACACATACCTTTTACCTTTAAAAACGAGCTAAAATAACCAAAAACAAACTTAAAATGCCAAATATACGCTTGTTTTGCTAATTGTGTTGTGCAGGAACGGATAACTAAGAAAAGGACGAAAAACAAAGCCAAAACGACAAAACCGAACATGGAATGGAAAAGACTGTGAAAGACAAAGCCAAATCGAAGCCGAAAAGTCAATCAAGTCAAAAAGTCAACAAAAAAGTCAACTGGTCAAAGTCAAAGTCAACACCGACATGGTCAAGTCAAAAGAAAGTCAAAGAAGAAAAAAAATATAACTATAGGGACTGAAATTGCCAATTCCCTAAGTTATATTTACAAAGGAAAAGAGAAAAATAAAGACAAGGGTGAAAGCTGCCTAAATGCAAAGATATACTACAAGGACCAAAGCTGTCAAGTCCTAAGACTTATAACCATAAGGACCATGGGTGCAATTAGTCTTATAACTCTTGGGGACTATTTCTGCCAAGTCCCCAAAGTTATTTGACAACAAGGACAAATTGTGCAATAGGAGTTATAACTTTGAGGGACTAGAATTGACAAAACCCCAAAACTTCAACCATAACAGTTAAACCACTGTTTATCTTCCCCAAGATTACCCGTCATTTTCACTGTTCAACCACCCCTCACGTGTTCACCTTGGGCCAAGAAAAACCCAATTTCCCGCCATAACTAAAACCCAAAAACCTGTTTACCTTTTCCCTCTCCCCAAAACACTCAACCCCTAACATTTTTCCTGCAACTCCTAATACACAAAGAACAATCCCCTCTCCCTACCTCCACTAAAACCCCATCACATGATGCCTTGCCACTGTGGCAATCCTAAGTTGCTTAAATTAAATGAAGGGTTAAGATGATTTGTTTGGTCTCCAAGAATTTTCGAGGGCTAGGATGATGTTTGGTTTTCCTCTCACAAGACTAACACAACAAACACACAACAAAGAACCTCAACAGCCTATAAAAGAGACAAGAAGACATAAGAAAAAACAAGTAGTTAGTTAATTTTCAGTTTTATTTGTAATTTTTTCCTTTTTAAGCTTTTGTTCACTATTCATTGTTTTCAAAAAAGCTCAAACGTTTAAATTCAGTTGTACTTACTCTTGTATTCTTCATTTTCTAAGTAATCAAGCTAGTTGAGTTTTGGTTGTTCTCAAATTTTCATGTTATAAGCCGTTTTTAAGCAATAAGCTTGTAATAAGCTGTTTTTAGCTTATTACATTTTCTAAAGTTCAAAAGTTGTTCAATTCTTGTTATAAGCTTTCTATAAACTGAATTGGTCTCTTATTATTCAAAATTATCCATTTTAGTTCAAATTGATCACATGTTGGAAGCTTATGAAAGAATAAGAAATTATTAGCTTATTGAGCTTTAAGCTCTCAAGGTATAGGGGCAAGGTGCCACTTAGGTGTATGTGTTTAAGCCACTCACTCTACAAGAGTGGCTTGTGACTGAGACTTCAAAAATCAAGGTTTCATTGCTTAAACTTCATCTCATTAGCTTATTCATGTAGCTTATTACTTTGCTTTCTTTGAACTTAATTCTGTGTAAAATTGCTTAGACAAGCTTAGAGATTTGAATGCTTTAAGTAAGTGAAGCTAGAATCCATTTAGCTTTTATTTCTTTTAAATTCTGTCATTTAGTCTTAAAAGCTAGCTGACAAAGTAGCTTATTTCTACAAATAAGCTGTAGGTTTAATAGTTAAAATAGCTTAAATAGGTTAGTATTAGACTGAGTAGCTATAAGGTTTTGGCTGTTTTAGTGTTAAAATAGATTTTAAGTACATTTTAGTTTTGACAGCTTTACTAAACTAGTGTTTGGGTCAAGACAGTTTTGACTCTAAAAGTCAATAAGACCTTGTCAAAGTATTTCACACAGTTGAGTTTTTCAGGTTTATCAAGTTTTAAATAGATTTTAAAAGTTAGTTTGTAGAATTTAAAGTTTTAAGCATAAAAATCTTGTCCTAGCACCAGGACAGTTTTAGGATTAAGAAGAATTTGTAGTAAAGTGTTTTCACATGTATTCTATAGTTCAATTTGTGTTAGTATAAACTTGGATACATATAATTAGTTAGTATAAGAGTCTTAAACTAGAGCCTTAGCCTGCATAGAAACATTAGGTCAAGTACATCAGCAACAACAGTTAATACTGTTGTTGTTCATCACTTTTCTAGCTGTTCTTTTTCTAAGCCTCTTTTTTAGCATTCATAAGTAGGAGTTAGAATCTAGTATTAAGCATTTTCATTGTACTCCACTAGCTTAGTATAAATAATCTCTTAGTTCTCATTTTTAAGCTTTCAATATAGCTTAATTCTCCTTTCAAAAGTAGTATAGTAGCATTTAGGATTTTAGCTTATTTTCTAATAGCTTTTCATTTCTAGTTGTAAAAGTAAAAATCCTTTTATCTAGGTAAGTTTTAGATTTATAGCTTAGCTTAAATTCAAAATTTCAGCTTTGTAGGATTAGATATAAGCTGTTTAGCTTATAAGAAAAAGCTTAATCTCAGTTTAAGCTTAACTTGCACTTTTTCAGTTAAAATTTCTTGTTATTTTTGTTAACACTTAGCTTATTTTTTCTTAGAAATCTCTAGTACACATCCTAATCTACATATAGCTTCTTTTCATTTTCATTTTCATCAAGAAATAAGCTAGGAATAAGCCAAAGCTTAAAAAGCTCTTAAACCCCTAGTTTCTGTAACAGCTTTGGAAAAGCTAGTTTTTTAGCTTATACAGTGGACAAAAGTGGAAAGGGCCTTCATTAATGTTGTTTAGAATAAGCTGTTCTATAACTTTGTAGTTTTGAGTTTTTGCTGAATCTCAATTTTTAATAAGCCAAAAATAAGCTAAATCGTAGGGTCTATTTTGTAATATTTCCATAGTTAAGGGGTACCCGTTTTAACTATAGTGTAAATTTACACTAGTTTGCCCGCCTACCCTCTTCTTTCTTTTATTACAACTTCTACCCTGTCTTTTGTTAAAAATAAAATAGTTTAATATTTTTAATAATAGTTTTAATTAAATTAGGTTTTAAGTTTTAATTGATTAAATTAGGGTTTAATTAGGGTATAAAAATTAGGGCTTTTTGTGCTATTCATTTTCTGCACCTTTCTAGTATTTTAAAACCATTTTTCCTTATTTTTCTAGTTTAATTTGTATTTTCTAGGAATTTAAATAGATTTTAGTTAACTTTTTTTTTCTTAGAAAAATCATAATAAATAGAAAAATGGTTGAAAAATTCTGATTCTTTTTGTAAAAATTTTATTTTTAAATCTAGTATTTTTGAAAAATAAAAGTAAAATTTTAGTGTTAATTTTTAGAAAAAGTTTATTTTTGTTAATTCATTTATCTTTAAAAATTCATAAAAAATTCAAAAATAGTTAAAAAAAATTCCAATTCTTTTTCCTAAAATTTTCTTTTTAAATTTGTGATTTTTAGGCATTAAATTTGTTATTAGAAGTGCTTTAGATTTTAAATTCTCGTTTTAGCTCACATTTTTAGTTAACTTTTGTTAATTTTTCGTGCTAGTTAATTGATTTTAGTTTCTTAAATTCTCTCTATAGTTTAATTGTGCTATTAAATTCGTAGTTTAATCCAAAATCCAATTCTCTCCTTCAAACTCACATCTTCGACTGTATCGATTCTCCAGCACAGCCTCGTTGGGGATAAACGACCCGGGAACATTCTATACTACTTCTCGGTTTTATTGAATCTGCTTCTAGACTATTCTTACTATATATATTTTATATTTTATTATATATTATATATATTTTAAGGTGTAGTTTGGACGGATCAAATTTTGGCGCCGTTGCCGGGGAGGCTGTGATACCGAAATCGTTGCTGTTGATCATCTGTGTTTGAATTTGTGCATATCATATAAAAAAAAAGTACAAAAATATTTTCATTTTCTTTTTAGTATAATTATCATTTAAAAAAAACTAAAAAAAAAAATCAAAAATATAAAAACATTGTCTTTAATTTACAAATAAAATTCACAAATTGGTAAAATACCAAAAATATA
>BQNB010100696.1:0-22958 GCA_026074375.1 Tanacetum coccineum
CTATAAGCATCAAGATTCAAGAATCATGAAAGCTCAAGAATATAAAGACAAAGACATCCGCACAAACTCTGATATACAAGATCTTCCTTCAAAGATATCAAGTCTATCAAGGGAGATTGTTAGCAAGCTTTCAAGATGATGCAAAGTGTCAGCATGTTGGTCAAGACACAAGATCGTAAGGTGGCAAAGACGATCAAGACGGAAGGATAAAGATTTAAAGATCTCGGACAGAAAAGACGAAGTCTAAAGACAATTACAAAGGCTTAAGATCACAAAGCATGAAGGAACAAGCCTACAACGTAGACAAAGACAAAGATCACAAGAGCTTAACGACAAAAGCAATCTCATTGATTTCACGAAGGAGTGTCACAATGAACTCACTTCGGGGGAGATTGTTAGCCTCAAAATATTGAGTCGAACAATGGAAGTTCGTTCATAATTATATTAGGTCTCAATCACTAAATTAATATACGTTTTAATAGGCTAGACGGGTAAATGGGCTCTTATTTGTAATCTAATCGGTCACGTGTATCGGGCGAAAGCCTAAGTAATCCCTAGCCCAGCCCGTAGAATTACTAAAGGCATGCAAGCCTTTTAGTCCTAGTATATATACACCTCACCAAGTAAGGTGAGGTGGTTGGTTGATTCATTTTTGTAAGACATTTTATATAAGTAACCCACTTCTCTCTCTAACTTCTCTCTACATTCTTCATATCTTCCATCTTTATTTTCTTGATCATTCCATGCAACTAGTAATGAAGTGAAGTGATTGGTTTGGTTACCGACACGAAGGTTGGATGTATATAGCGTGCTTGAACTGCAACAAAAATGTCCCTCCTATTATCAAAGAATCGGCTTATCATGATAGAGGTTATCCAGTATTTGAATGTTTAGAATGTTCAGCCAACTTCAAATGTGTTGCTCCAAGGTAACGATAATATTAGCTAACTTTATGTCACAATGCTTTTAATATATATGAGACGTAAAATTGTACAATTTAAATAATATGTTATACTAAACATTTTATTTTCTAACTATTGTCTCATATGTGAAACCGGTATAGGGTAAAAGTTACTATTTTAGATGAGCACACGAAGACTTTAACTTTTTTGATACGGTTTGATCATCAAGTCACCCAAATTATTGGTGAATCGGCTTATAGTTTGTATGATCTTTTTGTTGATAACCGAGACAAAATTCTAAACGAGTTATACGACATGGTTGGAAAACAAGGGTTATTTAGGTTATCAAAACATCAGGATAACACATACACTGATGTTCCCAAGATCGTGTCTCGAATTTTGGATGATCCTACTCTCATTAGTGTGTTCAATGACATAGTGGCATCTCATTCGGTTAGTATTTTAATTTAAATCACATTAAATTCATTAGTTTCATACTTCTAACAAGTCAACCTAACAAGTTTTTTCATATGTTTAGGAAAAGGAGGCAAAATATGAAATCAACTAAACATTGAAAGTGCACCGAACAAGGCTGAAATATATTATTTATGCACTCTTCTTTTATCTTTTCATATCGCTCTTTTTATTACACTAGAACTATAACTTTGTTAATGTTATCTTAATGTTGATCGAATTGGATTTTTTATGTTTTTTTCGGATACTTTTAATCGAAGTGTTTGTTTGTTAATTTTGATTTTGTCTACTTTACGTTATAGTACATTTCACTTTTTAAATTTACAACCGAAACATCACATTTTTCTTTTAATAACTCCTTTAAATTATCTCTCGCAAACTTTATGCATTCTAACCTCGACACTAATAATACCATTTACTAATTTACTCAGTTATTGAGAAAACCGTTTATCGAACGGGTAGAGACCTAGTTATAAATTGAAACAAAAAACTATGAAAATAAAAATGAGTGGTTGTGACAAAAAGAAGGCCCACTTTCATTGTAAGAGTACAACAAATTATGATAGAAATTTTCTAAACCAGATCTTACTACCAAGGATTGCTCTACGACATATTTTCAACATTCATCCTCAATTTGAGGGCCCACTCTTTTGTACCAAACACATACTCTACCATCATGCTAAATCCCTTGTTAAATAATAAGGGTGAGCAGAAACCGCACCGCAAACGCAAACCGCACCAAAACCGCACAACAAAAACCGCACAACGACAAAAACCGGTGGATCGGTTTCTAAAAATAAGAAAAACCGAATTTGCGGTGCGGTTTCGGTTTTACCCGTAAATCCGCACCGCTATACCCGAACCGCACCGCAATTGCTATAAATAATAATTTTAATAAAAATATTTCAAATTTTTACTAATTATCTCTCAAAAATTGAAACATATGGCTTTTAAAAAGGCGGGCTTTCTTTGGGCTAAAAAGTATAAAGTAGATTTAGAGGTATGGTGCGGATGCGGTGTATTTACAGTTTTATCAGTTTTATATTTTTCGTTTTACTAATTAAGTGTTTATATTTTTAGTTTTATCTCACATGAATATAATTATAATAGTGTATTTACATTAAGCCCAAAATTACTATTTGGTTCAAGCCCAAAATTTTTATTGGATTCAAGCCCAAAATTAAAAAATGGTCATATGTGGTGTGGTGCGGTTAAAACCCGAAAATCCGCATTTGAAAACCGCAAAACTGCAAAACCGAAACCGCATGATCCGCATGATTCGGTTTATACTTTTATAAAATCCACAATTACGAATGCGATATGATTTTTACCAGAATTCGCATCGATCTGCACCATGATCACTTAACAAACGCCTCCAAAAATGAACATCAGCACGCAAAATAATACAAAAACGTGCGCAATAGATGTATTAAGGGGGTGTTTGGGTTTGCTTATTGAAAATAGATTATGCGTTTTGAAAATGGATAATCAAATAATCAGCTATTACAAAACGCAAGTTTTAAATATAGTGTTTGGATTTGATTATTTTGTTTGATATCGCAATAATCAGATAATCAGATTTTGAGTGTTTGGCAAAACATATTATTTATAGACTTAACTTGCAAAATGACTAAAAGATATATTATTATAAATTATATACTACATTTATTGCTCCACTAGCTGAGGGTATCAAAGTAAATTCTCAAACTCATTTATTACTTCACCAGTTGCGTTTTCCAAAAGCAAGTAGCTAGCAACTTATACAAAATCACGTTTTGACACATTGAAAACGCAAATAAGTGATTGAACTTTTGTTTTTGCCAAACACTAAATTTAAATTATCTCCGTTTAACAAACGCAATAAGCAGATAAGTAGCCTCATATCGCAACCCCAAACACCCCCTAAAAAACAAATTGATTGATGGATTATTTGGTCTCCACCTCTATAAAAGATTCCAAGTAGCCAAATTAATATATGTGTCCCATTAGCTTTTGTCGTATTATGGTTATTTTTTTAATATGTATCGTGGTTCTTTTTTTAATATGTATTATGGTTCATTTTGGTTTTAAATTCAAAGGTTTTTAATATCATGATTTTATTTTGAATCAATTTCATATCTCCTCTCTATTTAGTAAGAATTTTTTTATATATTTAAATATACATTAAAAATATTGTACGTTATATATATACTTACATTTTGAGTATATATGAAATTAATCATGAAAGTATTATGATATATGAAATTAATCCTTTTATTTAGAATCGTTTTTGTTTTTTACGATTGAAATTGTTAAATTGAACTTTTAAATCTTACTATAATGTTATTTTCTTAATAATATTTATAATATTATAATAGTTACAAATTATTATATATCATAAACACAAAATTATATTAAGATTTAATAAAAATGTTGTCATGATTTATGAACATCAAATGTTTAAAAAAATTAACATGTTTTGTTTAACTTCTAATAAAACATAATCCACAACGTTAAATTTTTTTAATTTGTGATTAGAAAAAAGTAAAATTAGATCAGTTTAGATCTTAAGATCTTCTCGTCAAGATTAAGATTCTATAAATTTTTAATGTCGATGAGCATATGCAATCCTGCCGACGTATCTATCTTTGTTTGTGGATAGGGGTAGGTTATTGGGACACCCCCAAAAGTGTTACCAATACCCCCCCCCCTAAATTTTTTTAATTTTTATAATTTTGTTTATATTATTAAAATTTGAAATAAAAAAAACAGAACGGAAAATATAAAGTTTGATAAGTCAAAAACAGTAAAACATGAAAAATACGGAGTAGAAAGCTGTCTTATCCTGTTAATAAAATGGGAAAAACTGCCAGAAAAAATTGCAGAACAGAGATTATAAAGTTTTATAAGTCAAAAACTATAAAATATGAAAATTACAAAACAAAAAACATTAAAAAACTGTCATGTCCTGTTAATACATCTGGTTTTGGGGGGGGGGGGGTAATGGTGGTAAGGGGGTAGCAATAACACTTAAGTGAAATAACACCTATCTACTTGAGCCAGGCGGACAAATTAATACCGAGCAGAATGGGACTCCCGGTGTTAAGGTAATTACCTAAAAGGATAAGTGACGTCAGAACCTCGGGAAAGACCAATGCACTATGTTATCCAGGAAACACTTATTAACCATCGATCCGTAGCAAGATCCACATGTGCGCCGTCAATCCGGATATTTAGGGATGTTGTTCCCTAGGTTTGAACAGTATCCTAGCCATCTAGCTCGACGGCCCACTCCCCTATGGTTATCAGGTACAATACTTGGGGTAGTATAAATACCCTAAACACATTCAGTGCAAACCAACTATCTTCATACGCATTTACTATACTTGTCACGCTGCCTAACGGCTTCACCCATATTTGATACTTACTCTCACACCGGAGCTTGGTCCTGGGATAACACCCGGGGCGAGGCTAACGTGTGTTATTCTATGTTCAGGCTTGCTGAGGATTGAAGCCCAACGAAAGGACGACTCTCCTCCGGCCTAACGGATCTTTACCTCAACAAATTGGCGCCATCCATGTGACCCAAATTCAATCTACCTAGTGTTAAAGAATAACAGGTCCCAAACCAGTTACACCGCTGAACGACGAACGAGAAGGAACATCTGACCAAAACAATATCACTACTCAAAGTATCATAGAAGGACATTTGTCAGCCCTCAAGGAACTCTTGAAGCAGCAAGGAAACCGTGACCTTATCAAACCAATGCTTTTAAATTTTAATGATGACAGTCAGGATACAGATGACGAAAAAAATGAAACAAACAAAGGAGGTGATAAAGGGAAGAAAATCTTGATACATGAAGACTCGAGCAAACCATTCAAGGAGGTGCTGAAATGCCCATTTACCAGTAGAATCATCGAGTTTTCATCCCTGGGGCACAGGATGCCAACGAATGTGAAGATATACGACAGAACTGGTGATCCAAAAGACCATATAAGTCGTTTCACAAGGATTTGGAATCAGGGCGAATGGCCCATGCCAGTTTGGTGTTGAATGTTCCAACAGATGTTTGATAGCAAGGCAAGAGAAATGGTTTAACAAGTTGCCTCCGGGAAGCATTGACAATTGGGGAGACCAACAGGCGAAATTCCTGAATAGGTTTGGAATGCTTAGGGCTTGTGTTAAAGACCTAACGAAAATCTCAAAGATCATGCAGAAGGCCAATGAGAGCCTCCCAGTTTTCAAATAAAGGTGGGTAAGCAATCCAATGCTATTCTTAATGTTCCTAAGTTGATGCAAATTTCATCTTTCATGAGTTTACATAAATGCCTAGAGCTGGCTAAGCGCTTCTCGGACAGTATACCTAAAACCGTCTATGAAATGCTCAGGAAAGTAGACGATTATGTATGGTCATAAGAGGGGTACCGGGACATTGAGCTACCTAAGGGTGAATTTCAATGGAAGGAGATAACGTCACAATAGGGACAACGAAATGATCATCCCCAAAGGGGTTCGTTTGAAAACACCCGCCGTAGACCGGATCACAAACCTTCCTTCCGACCGCAAGAACATCATCACCATACGTAGCACCTCACCGCCCTTGTCAAGATTTTTGGCATCCTAGAGGATTCCAAAGGATAATAGAGCTATTTTAACCTTGGGTTCACTGGTAAGTACACCTAAGGAGATCTTGGCCACAGAACATCAACTATGTCTACCACAACCACCACCGCTCGTAGGTGTGCCAAGCAAGGAAAACCTAAACAAGTATTGTGACTACCACAATGAAAAGGGTCATAGTACGAATGATTGATTTCACTTGAAAAAACAGTTAGAAATAGCTCTAGAATTCGACAAGCTCAACCACTTGGTAAAAGACATGAGACAAAGAGGAAAAGGGGGACAAAAAGGAAGTGGTCCCCAGAAAGGCAAGGTAATAAACATGGTACGATGTCAAGCAGAAGACCAGAAAAGAAAGTCCACGATGATAGATGAGGAATGGATGAATGTTCCCATAACATTCCCGCCTATCTTGGCATAGGACCTGTTAGAGGAAGCTTTGATGGTTGAAGCTGAAGTTGAGGGGTATCTAGTCCGCATGATACATGTGGACAAAGGAGCGTCCATCAAAATCATGTACGAGCATTGTTTTAATATGATTCATCCCTCCATTAGGGCAAGATTGACCAAGACGCAGACAAAAGTATCTAGATTTTGGGAGAACAAGTTAAACCTCTTGGCAAGATAAAACTAGATGTGTGCTTTGGAGGAGACGGTCTGTGCCGAAGGACAATAACGAAATTCACCGTCATCCCAGCCCTCTCACCCTACAATATTATTCTAGGTCGTCTCAGCCTGAAACAACTTCAATCCATCCCGTTTACCATCCATGGAATGATGAAATTTCCAACCTCATGGGGAATTGCGTCTTTGGTCTCTCAAACCGCAATAATGTTTGAATGCAGGAGAGCGGCAAAGAAACAAGCAGTAAAACCATCCAAAGAGGCAGATCCGCAAGGGAAAGTAAGCCTAACAAAAAAGTACTTGTTAAACCAGCTTATCCGGATAAGCTAGTTGCGATAGGTAAAAACCTATCACCAGTTGGCTCCGCTCAATTCAAGTCCCTCCTCAAGAAAAACAAAGACATTTTTGCATGGGAGTCGTCGGACATGATAGGTGTGCCAAGAAGGATTATCAAGAATGCTCTTAATGCTAATCCGTCAATTACCCCGGTCAGCCAGAAACGTAGAGTATTCTCCCTAGAGAATATCCAAGTAGTAACACAGGAGGTTGTTGAATGGCTAAAAGCCGATATAGTCAGACCGGTAAGGTACCTTACTTGGATTTCTAATCCAGTCTTAGTAAAGAAAGAGGACAGAAGCTGGAGAATGTGCATAGACTTCAAAAATATCAACTCCACTTGTCTAAAAGATTATTATCCTCTACCGGAGATAGACTTGAAAATAGAGTCAGTCATGGGGTATCCCCTCAAGTGCTTTCTGGACACGTACAAGGGATACCACCAAGTGCAAATGGCCGAGGAAGATGAGTAAAAGACCACCTTCTACACACACCAAGGTATATTTTGTTATACAAAGATGTCGTTCGGCCTCAAGAATGCCGGAGCAACATATCAAAGGTTGGTCGATGCAGCATTCCAATCACAGATAGGGCAGAAATTAGAGGCCTATGTTAACGATATGGTCGTGAAAAGCAAGACTGAGAAAGAGATGATAGCAGATGTGGCGAAAATTTTTGATAACCTCTAAAGGATTAACATGAAACTAAACCCAAAAAAGTGCTCATTCGGAGTGAAAGAAAGAAAATTCCTGGGGTACATGGTCACATCAGAAGGCATCCGAGCCAACCCTGCCAAGACCAAAGATATCGCGGAAATGCAATTACCCAAAACATAGGGTCAAATGCAAAGTCTGTTAAGAAAGTTGGGAACACTAAATCGTTTCCTCTCTCGCTCAGCCGATAAATCCTTTCCTTTCTTTGAAACACTGAAGGATATCAAGAAGGAGAACAAGGACGATTACCGGTGTACCGAAGATGTGGAAATAGCCTTTCAAGAACTGAAGAAGATAATCCTCAACCTACCATCCCTCACAACATCGGTGCCAAATGAGACGCTATACATCTACCTAGCGGCATCCAAAGAAGTAGTAAGCGCGGTGTTGCTTACCGAACAAAAAGGAAGCCAGTGTCCGGTGCACTATGTAAGCAGAACTTTGCATGACGCGAAGAGAAACTATGCTCCATTGGAAAAAATAGCCTTAGCACTGTTGAATGTATCTAGGAGGCTGAGAAGATACTTCGAGGCTCATCCCATCAAGGTCATCACTGATCAACCAATCAAGCAAATTTTAAACAAGACAGAGACTTTTGGGAAATTAGCAAAATACTCTGCGGAGTTAGATGCATATGACATAACATATAAACCTCACAATGCCATTAAATTCCAGGTCCTACCAGACTTCATAAATGAAGTTCCGGCTGGTAGTGATGCTCTAGTTCCCCAGCATACTCTATACATAGACCAACAGATAAACTGCAAAGAAGAATGTGTTCTTTATACGGACGGGGCATCCAACATCAAAGGCTCGGGGCCGGTTTAGTCCTTATTAGCCCCACAAAGATAGAGTACACATATGCCTTGCGACTAAAATTTACTAGCACGAATAACCACGCCGAGTATAAAGCATTATTGGCAGGATTAAAAATATCAAAGAAAATAAAAGTGAAATCGTTATCCGTTAATGTGGATTCTAAATTGGTGGCCAGCCAAATCAATGGCAGTTATGAAGCTTGTAACAGAAATATAGTCAAATACTTAGCAAAGGCAAAGGAGTACATCAAATGTTTTAAGAAGTTTCAAGATTAGGAACATACCGAGGAACCTAAACCAGAAAGCAGATGTGTTAAGTAAACTGGCCTTAGTGGCATTCAATCACCTCACCAAAGAAATCTTAGTAGATGTATTAGAAGCTGATGACATCAAATAATGTGTCTTTTATAGCATCATTTATCCCATGTTTCTTACCTATTTTATATAAATTATTGCAAGAATTGGCACTTAATCATTTATATTTGAGATTTACAGTAATTATGGAGTACTTTGTGAAGATTAGCTAAAAGGCATGCATTCTGGATCATAAACGAAGAAATCTAAAGAATACTATCCTAACATCTTATACGCCGTATCAGTGCCTACACTTCACAAGAAACCATGAAGAATCAAAGATGTATACGACCGTATCTAGAAACTTCTATACGTCGTATCCTATTTCAAGTATCTAAATATTCTGGAAGATATTGAACGTGGTCCCTATTTAAAGAAACCCCCAATACACTGTATTGACCTCAACCAATACGGCGTATCGATGAATTTTCAGAGACTATAAATACAAATAACTAAACACGAGTTTAGGGTGTGCTTAAATATATTTTTGATACCTTAACCACAAAATTCGATTTTTAAAAGGCAAGAAGAGCAAAGAAGGTGAAGCAACGCATCTAATTCCATAGGAAACACCTTGAAATTCTCATACTCTTAATAATCGTTTAATTTTTGGTATCATTCATTTAACTTGGTTTGGTTACCTTGGTTGTTCGTTATTATGTTTGTATTCATTACAATGGTTATCGGCCAATACCTTTAGGTATTGCCATTTTTATGAAGATTTTAATGTTTGGTTTGTTTATCTCGATTGCTTAATTTATCGTTGATTGTTGATTATGTTTATCAATTTATACTCGTTTACATGCGTAAGTATGCGACGTATCATTCAACTAGATCTAGGAATGCAAAATATCGTGCTAGCTAGATACCGGTATAGCTCTCCATATCTGCAACTTATATAACTAGAATCATAGGATCACAAATAATGACCTATCATTGCCATTGGTTTAGTGAACAAGTTAGACTAGCAGGTGATCTGGGATCAATAAATGACGTTCTGATTCCCTTGGTAAGGACTTGGACAGTGGACTACTAGTATATAAAGAGCCATTAAGCTGTAAGTTAGTAAAGTCTCGTTGAGCTAGGGTTTAATAAGATCACCATTATTAATCTCCTAAGATAGATTATAATCAACAAATGCTTGCTTTATGCAGATGCGTCTAATTGTGACAGAATTAGCGTGTCTAGGTTTTAGGAAGAAGTACCGCCTAAATCTAGGAATGATATACCCCTCGAGATAAGTCAATCATTGCACTAATAAACAAACCTGCATTTTAATTGGATTAATCATGGTTAATTCAGTTTCCTTATTATAATTGACTATATCGCTCTTCATCTTTCGATTATCTGCATGCGTGTGTTATTATCTTTTAAATTGATATAAGTCACCACCAAACATGTGTCAGTCTTTCAGACTGAACCCCCCTTTATCCGTTAGAACTAGGTTTAGCATAGGTTTAACATATATTAGAATTAATATAGTTTAAATTAACTTAATTTAGTTAACCAAAATATTGATAGAAAGTAGAATCTAGTAATCTATACCACACAAGGGAACTATGAAGAAATCTAGAGAGAGACAGGGGTTGGGAGGAAGCTTCTAGTTGAGAGAAAGTAAAAAGAGAAAATGAATTTTAGATATGTAGAGAAACAACCAAGCAACACCCACTCATTTGTGATAGGTGTATTATACACTTGATAAGGCCGCCAATGGGCTAAGTCTAAGGGCTTTCCATGGGCTTTCCTAAGCAGCCATCTAGTTTTCCAAATATTACTAGAAACGAGCTATTTCTAGAAGTATTATAATGAAGTGACCAACCTTTTCGTGGATCCTAATAATCCTCCCCCTAGGGTATGTCACTCAATTTTTACAAAAACTTAAACCTAGCATCTATGCTTGTCTTCCTTCTTGTACTTAAGACTTGATTTCTTAACTTCATCTGTGAACATGAGTAGTGATCTTTGACTTTAGGCTTTGATTTGTATCTTTGACTTGACATGAATGTGATCTTAAACTTCTTGAGATCATCAACGAAGCATAATCTATTTTTGCAATCTTGTAATGTTTGCCATCTTGTGTACTTGTGACTTTTAGACCGACATACTCTTACTTGGTCTTGGAAGCTTGAATAAGACATCTTTCTTGAAAATTGTTAACTATAACACTTCGTCACTTCGAGAAAGACGTTCGATATCAGAGTGACGGAAATTTCTTTGAAGTCTTAACACTTCGTCACTTCAAGAAAGACTTACGGGATATCATAAAAAAAAATAGTAGCGGAATCTTGAAACATGTACGTAAGCTTCTAGAAGTCTTTAAAAATGTCCGGTCGAGTATGAGCATGTGGTATTGGCTTCGACTTGTCATCAAGAAACTGCTACCACCGTTAGAAAATCTGCATAAATAGGTTAATGATAAACAACATATATGGACGAAAGTGGCTTTGTCACTTTGTCGAATACGGTTGTAACAACCACGATTCCCCATTACTTAGTATAAATACTGCCTGTGATAAGGTAGAATTATGAAGAATCTCCTTGAGAGGGTTTCACAGCTGTACTATCCGTTCTCATTACCAGAGCGTCTCAAAGCAGACAACATGGTAAGAGTGAACCAGTAAGTTACTATCATCCTGATTAAGACATCAATTCGTGTCAGCATTCTATACCCCGTGAGGCTTCCTATGGACTTAAGATTGAAAATTGATTTAGAAAATCAGTAGGTGTGTCAAGATGCAAACGGTTTTTATGACACACCAACAGTTTTATCTTTTTCAAAATTCATTCGTCAGTTCATGAGAATCGATATCCAGTATCACAAGTTCGATCCTTGTAGGATCTTACAAGTCACCTACCAAGAGCTTGTTTGATGTTGGCTCAAGCAGCATTTCCATCTTCATTGTGAAAACTTAAGTATCACACGAAATTTTTGGCAAAATCGTTAAGATATATGCCGTAGGACACTCTCTAAAATATAATATATATAGTATAATAAATATATATATATAATATATATGATATATATATATATGTTAAGTATGTTATGTATATAATATTATATCTATGGAAAGATATAAATAGAATAAATATTATCTCTGTCTATTCACATTGTAAATTAGCAAGCATATTTTGGATAAGTGTCCTAATAAGATTTATGGATGATCTCTTTTGGCTCTAGACTCAATAGTAATCAGAGGCTGGAGTAGACTGTCACCTTTTCAATACCAACTAACTCGGAGTGAGAAAGTCAATAGAAATGTGTTTAATCTTTGTGAGAAATGAATTAGAAATCTTTTGAGAGATTCTGAGTGGCTAGGGAGGGTTGTGAATTGCATCACTGGATCCATGATGTCAGTCTTCAATGTCAGCAATCATCTTTGTCATTCTGACAGCAGATGTATTGACCCGGTTTCTGCCTAGGTATAAGGAGGGCTTCTTTCTTTACCTTTATCTTTAACCTTTTCTTTTTTAATTTTTTCAAACATTTAGTGCTTACCGAGACTTCATAACTAGTACCTTCTTGGGTTTATTCCAGTACTAGCTCCATCTCAGTCGACACTTTTCCCTTATTCTCACTTTTACTCCTTTTTATATCATACCTATGGACTTCTACACTAAGTAGTGGATTGTCCCTAGATAGATCCCTCCGGTTCTGGCTAGATCGTGGGAACGAATACCTATACCTAACAACCTTATAACTTCAAATAATTAAATACATGGTCGGTCTTTTGGTATTATTCACAGCCTTAAAACCATTTGTAATACTCCCCCTCAACATATGCATCGATATTTGAAAACGTTTAGCACATGAAGGGAGAAGCTTGCACTTGAGTCCTTGAAATTCACATCTTTAGCTATATATTTTAATCACATTTTCTCTCCTTATCAAAAATGTCAAATCTCTTGATATTTTGGATATCAATTGATTCAAATATTCATAGATTTAGGGAAAAAATGTCCAATTATTAACAAACCGATTATTGGAATATTTTAATGCTCCCGCTTAAATTATAAGGAATAATATAGTATTTGAGTGCGTTAATTTGAAATTTTTTTGAAAATTCTTGAAAATTCTTGAAAATTCGCACTCAAATACTATATATATTGTTAGCCTCAAAATATTGAGTCGATCATGAGTTCGTCCATTAGTATTTAAATTCCTTGGTCAATCCAATTTAGTTAACGTTTAATAGGAAAGTATCGGGCATCGGCTCGATAGTTAATCTAATATTGTAAATTTTTCGGTTTTAATCCCAAACAAACACCAGAGCCGAGTCCTAGTCAATTATCCCACACGTTTACATAAACCAGACGGGGTATAAAAAATATATATATTATATATATATATATAATTATAATATATTAGAAAATATATATAACATATATATATATATATATATATCTTTTCCACTTGGAAAATATCTAACTCTCTCTTTTCTAATAATATCTTTTCTTTTCTCTCTAACCTCTCTCTTGTTTCTCTCTCTAGAAATCGTTTTATCCCTCATTCTCTTTTCTTGATCTAGAATCCGTGTATGAATATGAAGTGTATGATGTTAAAGGGATACTACAATTGTACAAAGCTTTAAGGGTGGATTCGTGAATCTTTGTGGTTAAAAAGAAACAAAATTCGTGGTTTATTATTTTTTTCGAAATAAAGCAAGAAAAAATCAAAGAATTATCTATTGACTTGAGGTAAGATGAGTTTTAAAGATTTGTACTTTCGGCTTAGAACTATCCCTTGCATCATTTACTAAGTGGGTTGTTAACACAATTCGTTGTCTTTTCAAGAATGGTTGATGATTTTATCTTGTCTGCGTTTTGACTCACTGAAGGGGTGTTCTTCATTGCGTTTTGATTATTGAAGACTGCGTTTTGGTCATTGCGTTTTGATTATTGAAGACTGCGTTTTGGTCACTGCGTTAATTGGGGGGTTCCCCCATTGCTTTTTTGGATTATTGAAGACTGCGTATTGGTCATTGCGTTTTGGTCATTGCGTTATTGAATCCGAAGACTCGCTTTTTGGTCATTGCGATTTGATATTGAAGACTGCGTTTTTGGTCACTGCTTATGGTCACTGTCTTTTTGGTCATTGCTGTTTTGAATATTGAAACTGCTTTGGTCGCTGCATTGGTCATTGCGTTTTATTATTGAAGACTGCGTTTTGCCTATTGAAACCCCTTATTGCGTTTTGCCTAGGGGAGACTCTGCCCATTTCATTTCTTGGTTGCGTTTTGTCTCAAGAATTGACTGCGTTTAGTCTAAAGACACTGCGTTTTGTCCATTGAAAACCCTTGTTTTGAAAACCTAATTTCCCGAAAAAATTTGATCGAATTTGGGAATCTATTAATCATTGTCTTAACATAAGAAAACATCAAATCAAACAATAAATAAAGGACTTAAAAGGACTAATCATTCAACAAACACACATTAACATCAATCGATTATTCATTCACGGTTTGTCTATTGATTTTGTAAAATCCGTTAATTCAATTATCGGTTTTAATCATAGACGTGTAAAATCCCGTGAACGTGAATAGCATTCAAACCACAACATCAACACATCCATAATCCACTTAATATCCAACAACTTCACACTTCATAAGTTCACGTTTAAAATGGGAACAAAGGTTACTTTATCTTCAGGTTCAGTTTTAGAAGGACCAGAGATATAGAAACTGCATATGCAAGCAAAGATTTTCAAAGAAAACTCCTTGAACAAATTGAATGCACTTAATCAACAACAGCTAGACTTCTCAGAAAACATACATTCTCATGTTGCCATTATATCAACAATCTTTGCACAATTCCTCTTTGGTGATGGTGTCAGAACCTTCAAGTTTCAGTAACTTCAACACATAATAACTTAGAAAAAAAAAAAAAAACAACTCAATGGCAGAGAAACACTCACGAGAGTGGATTCCAAAACCGCTCTAAGTGTGATCAAAGACCAGTTTTGAAAGGTTCATTAACCTTACTATGTTAAAGCCTCTCAATATTTATTCAAGATCTTTTTCATCCGATCGAGAAGTAAGAGAAAAATTTAGAGATTACACTAAAATGACAGCTCAAACATTCAAGGAAACAATCATCCAGAACATGAACTCCATTGAGCAATGTATAGTAGAAAGAGCAAGTCATGAGCAAGAGCTTAAGATGACGTTGAAAAAGTTAAGTGAAAGACAGTTGCAGATTCAAAAGTGCAAGGTTCAAGAGGTCCAATCATCGGTTACAAGTTCAGGAGATGAAACAAGCAGTGGGATTGTATCAGATGAAGAGTTGAAAAGAAGTGAATTATAATCCGCCGCACATTAACGGTTTCAATGGAAAAAATTCAGGAAGTCTTACCTGTAAAATCAAGTTCTACTGATACGCCATTGGAACAGGTACAAAACAATGATGAAAACAATGTGTTTGCCAATGAAAAACAACATTTTGAGAAAAATGTTGCAGAATGTACTGATGACGTGTGCACTAGTTAATTTAATGCGAATATTAACTCTTGATACTGGAGGGGGGAAAACAAATGATTTTAAGCAATTAAAGAAAGCACCACGCATCATGACTCAAGCACTAATGAGTGCCAGAACTAACGCTTGATGAGACTAGTAGGGCTCTGGGGGAGGCTACTAGTTATCGGTGATAGTTTGTCTGATTGCTACTTCAGAACAAACCAGAATGATTGAGAAGTACAAAAGCCTTTTAATACCTAGACGATTGATTATGACATTCCTCAAACAAAGTTTAAATGAAACTCTAGTACTATTAGCTCTAAAAGACATTGAAATTAAAGAAGGTTTAAAAACAAAAGCCTATGAAATTTCAGTTCTAAATCAGAAACACGATGAGTTAGTCAAAAAGAGTCTTTTAACAAAGTCACAATTTGAAGGTCAACTCAAAGAGAAAAGTAAGGTCATTTCGGATTTAAAAAGGTAAGGAAGGAAAAAGAATTTACAAGATGAATTGAAATTGACAAACAATTAAAGTTTTGAAATGATATTGTTATACACGAATCAGTCAATCCATACCATTCATATTTTAGCACACAAATGCTCGACCAATATAGGTAGTCCAACCTTGCTAATCCAAGGTACCTATAGAAAGCCAATCAGATAAGCCCAGTTTGTATGAGATCCCCCATATGATACTTCCTGATCATGACAAATAGATTTGCCCCCACTAAGTAATAAGACCATGACTCATTGCAAATTAGAAGTAGATATAACTGAAAAATAAAGATTATGTTAAAACCATATGATTACACAAAAAACAAATATTCTTTAGAAATTTTCAAAGCACCCTCACTGGAGTATGTTTTTATTAGTGGACGCGCAAAAGAAGTTTAGGAAGACAATGTGGAGAAACCTTTGTTAGAACAAAACCAAACATTGCTAAAAACGTTGCCTTTCTACCCGTTTCGAAATCTATTAGTAAAAGTAGACAAGTTTTTAACGACATGACATTTAACATCAATCATTTTAGAACGATTTGTGAACAAGCTTGGTCTAATCATACTAGTAGTTATTTTCGGGTGCCAACTGCTAAAGATATGGAAGTTTTGATAAAAACCTTATTAATGCCTCTTTTCATAAAATCACAAAATGATAGTTTTCGTTTTGAACATGAACTTACAACGGAAATGCATGAAGATTATGAGTACGTGAAATCCCTTGAAAAAGAGGTTGACGAACTTGAATCTAAAAAGGCTGATTTTTCAAACATATATGATCTACTTCTCGAAGATTGTGTGTCTAAAGATGTTATATGTTCATATTTGCATTCTCTGTCTGATTTAAATGCTCATACTGAATTACAATGCTTGTATCTTCATAAAGTCAAAGAATGTGAATGTCTTGAAATAAAGCTTTTGAAACAAACTGAATCTGTTAACAAAGAAGTTCATAATAATTTGTTAAAAAGTTTTTCTAAACTAGAAAAAACTCGATTCTCTGAACTGCTTACAACAATGTAAAGAACAAATGAAAAACAACTCAGTCTGCAAAGAAACCGGATCAAATGTATTTTGAAAAGAACGTGAACAATATCATAAAATACAGGATTTGAAAGCTCAAATGCAAGACAAGAACATAGCAATAAGTGAGTTGAAGAAACTCATCGAGAACTGCAAGGGAAAGTCTGTGGAAACTCAGTTTGATAAACCATCTGTTGTTCGACAACCAAATGCTCAACGAATTCCAAAACCATCAGTTTTAGGAAAACCGACTCCTTTTTTAAATTCTCCTGAAATGAGAAGTTTTCAAACAAAACAGTCGGTTAATAAAACTAATGTGTCGGATGGTTTGTTTAAACAAGTCACTCAACAGAATTTGCCTCAGATTAGAAAACAAGCAGTTCGAAACACCAATGTGATTGCACCTGGCCCTTTAGGATCACCCAATGCATGATTTCATTTTCATTCACCTAAAAATTTGAGGCTCAAATGACATGGTTCATAACTACTACCTAGAGAAAGCTAAGAAAAGTGCACAACTTCAGAAAGACAAAGATGTGAATGAAAAACCTAGTATGATTAATCTTGTTATATTACCAAACACTACTAATGGTTGCAAACCAAAACCTGGGAATTGGCAAGCATTAATGAGTAGTCGGGTTTCAAACAAAGATGTTCACATTAGAGAACATAGGAAACAAAAGCCTTCTTGAAGTTCAAATAACTTGCGAATGTCCGTATCATGCAAAAAAAGTGCTTTACAGTGCCAAATCAATGATGAAATGCGTCTTAGAATACCTCTCAAGTTTAAAAAGGGGGGGGGGGGGGGGGGGGGGAAAAAAAAAAAATTCCTCGTGCCTCTTTCACAGAATAAGGATGCAAAATCCCATAAGACAACAAAGAGATATAGTCCGTAGTAAAAGTTAAGTGCATCCTAAGAAACCAAAAGACAGATCCCCACAGGACATAGATATCTCAACAAAAAGACTACCACTGTCCTGAGAATACTATGAATCCTAGATCTGTCTTAGTGGCAAACTAACGAGTAAATTCTCAAGACTGTTTGGTTCCTTAGGTGGGTTCCCACAGGAAAGTTATTCAACTCTTGCACGAGCAAGGTTGAAAGTGAACCCATACATGGTTCAAATGTAGCTATCCATCATATTCATGCATGCAAATAAACTCTGGGTTTAAGTGCAGGTACATCATTCAATGGTCAAAAGCAATAAAGAATTGACCTAAATGCAGATGCACTATACAATGAAAAGCAGGAAAATCTCAGAGTGTGGTTGCTGAAATTACTGATATCTAAGAAACCAGTGCCAAAATGGTTTCACAAAAGATGAAATCTTTATCAAATGATGTCTGACCACATCATTTCAGACCTCGTACCACAACAACAAATGGCGTCTGCTGAAAATAACAATTCAGGCCCCGTTCCTCAATGTCAAAAGACATTAGATCGGCAGCAGATCAGCCTCGGTCCTTCATGCAAAACATTCGCGAACAAAGCACATCCATACTCGGTATCATTTCATAAAGGAACAGGTTGAAAATGGTATAATTGAATTATATTTTGTCAGAACTGAATACCAATTAGCTGACATGTTTACGAAAGCCCTTCCTGAGGATCGGTTTAAGTATCTTGTCAGAAGGATTGGTATGAGATGTTTGACTCCAGCTGAACTGGAGGTTCTGACAAATGAGACTGCTTGATATCATCATCAAACATCACCATGTACATATTTTTGAGAAAAGCAAAATACAAAAATATAAAACTTCAAAAAGAAAATACAAAATCAGAAAAACAGAAAATTTCCAAAAAGATTCTTCTCGACATGTCTCTTGGAATCGATAACATTTACGTGCTTAGAAATGTCGATTAACATTGACACGGGTGTGTAAATGAAGTTCGAGCGAGAGTTGCAAATAGTTTCAAAACATGTCATTTCTAATTTTCTAAATGGCTTATGTGCAAATGTCAGTACATAACCCGGACTTCAAATAAAGGAAGGTTTATAACTTATCCTCACAACGAGAAAATTAACGTTTCTCGGTCTTGAGCTGTTCTTACAAGACATTCAATGTTTTTTAGCTCAAGAAAAAGGATAGTGTACGTATCAGTGCGCTTACCCTTAGCGTTAGAAGAGAAGTCCTCTAACATTTGGTTTTTCAAAAAAAAATTAAACACAATTTTTTAAGAATTTCTCGATGACAATTCATAATCTTTTAAAATTGTGTGTTCAACACTCCAACCCTCACAATGTTTTCAAAAGACAACAATTTCTCAATTGGTCCTATTTTTGAGGGGGAGTTTTTCGAAAAACAAAGTTTTAATGTTTTTGGATACATCAACAACGACAACTCTTATGTATTCAAAACATTATCAAAATGTTCCAAACCATTCATGCTGATAATATTTTCTCCCCACAGAATTTTCAAGACATATTTTAATCACAAGGTATTTTAAAAACTAAGTGTTTATTATTTAAAATAAGGGGAGAAAATGTAATTAAAATATGATCTATTTGACTCAATGTGCTGAAAAGTAAGAAAAGGTTTTATGGTTCGATCTTATACCCAACAACATCTTAATTTCACGACGATTCTGAAGTCATAAGGTGGTTAGGTTAGGAATCAATCCTATGATCCAACCAGAACCGGAGGATCTACCCAAGGATAATCTAAAGTTAGAAATAGCAGTCCTTAGGTATGATTGGAGATGAATGTATATGGGAATAATGCCGACTAAGATTGAGCTAACACTGGAACAATCACAACAAGGTGTTAGTAATGACATCTTGGTAAGCATTGAAGGCGTTGAAGAATTAAAAAGAAATGTATGGATAAAGGGTCTAAAGAAAGAAGCCCTCCACACAACTTAAGGCAGAAACCGGGTCAATACATATGCTGTCAGAATCACATGTTGATTGCTGACATTGAAGACGACATCATGGACCCAGTGATGCAATGCACAACCCTTCCCAGCCATTCGGGTTTCTCTCAACAGAAACTTGTCTCATTTGTCACGGAGATACACACGTTATCTATTGACATCTCATTCCGAGATCGTTGATATTGAATAGGTGGCAATATGCTCCAGCCTCCGAGTACTAAAACCAAAATGCACTAATCGAGTCTAGAGCCAAGAGATCAATCAAAATCTCGTTAGGACACATTCCATTTCAAACACTTGTTGAACATCATCAGGTTCACAAGCTGTTAACAAGAGTCCTACGCAATATCATTGTGATATTTGCCAGAACATCCGAGTGATACTAATGTATTCACAATGAAGATGGAAATCCTGCTTGAGTCAGCATCAAACAAGCTCTTGGTAGGTGACTTGCGAGATTCTATATGAATCAAACTTGTGACAACTGGATATCGATTTGGTCCAGTAAATGAATTGACGGTTGATGAATTTTGATAAAAACATGACACTCTCGATGTGTTACAAAAAACACTTTAACGAGTGACACGTCGATTGATTTTCAAATCAATTTTCTGTTTATCACTAACGTAAACCTGCAGGTCAAACGGCGGTAACGGCAACCTCAATCCCATTAATGTCAATCTTCGAAGACAATTATCTAGAAAGCCTCAAGATTTAAAGACAAAAAGACTTACGCAACTCTGATTTGATGCTTTCAAGATTATGCAAAGTATGAGCATGTTGGTCAAAGTCACAAGATTGCCAGATGGGCAAAGACGATAAAGACAATGACAATGGCTTCAATGTCAGATAGCAAAGATGAAGAACAAGCCTACACAAATATCGAAGACAAAGACCAAGAACACTCGAGCTTAAACGACAAAAGCAATCTCACTGTCTCATGAAGGAGTGTCATCAATGAACTCACTTCGGGGGAGATTGTTAGCCTCAATTTTATTGAGTCAATAAAGGAAGCTCGTTCCCGTGTTCAAGACCTCACTTCGGGGGAGATTGTTAGCCTCAATTTATTGAGTCAAACAAGGAAGCTCGGTCACTCTACGATGGAGCTTCGGTCTTTAATTAGTTAATGTTGTAATAGAATATTATCGGGAATCGGGCTCGATAGATAATCTAATATTGTATATGTTTCGGGTTTAATCCCAAACAAAACCCGAGCCCGGGTCCTAGTTAAATATCCCACGCGTCGTAGGGATATATATATAGATATTTTCCATATGAAAATATCTAAGAAATCATAATATCTTTTTTCTTTCTAATATCTATCTTTTTTCTCTCATCTCTCTCTTCTCTTTCTCTCTCTAAACCTTTATCTCTTTTCTCTTTTCTAGTTTCTAGTGATTGAATCGTGTTATATGAAGTGTTAAATCGGGATCCTACACAATTGAATCAAAAAGTTAAAATTATTAGATGTGATAATGGAACAGAATTCAAGAACAAGGATGTTATTGAATTCTGTGGGTCAAAAGGGATCAAGAGGGAATATAGTAATGCCAGAACTCCACAACAAAATGGAGTTGCTAAAAGAAAGAACATGACCCTTATTGAGGCTGCTAGGACCATGCTTGCAGATTCATTTTTACCTAACACTTTTTGGGCTGAAGCAGTTAGTACTGCTTGTTATGTTCTAAATAGGGTATTAGTGACCAAGCCTCATAATAAGACACCTTATGAACTTTTAACGGGTAAAATACCAATTATAAGTTACATAAGACCTTTTGGGTGCCATGTGACCATCTTGAATACCATTGACCACCTGGGCAAGTTTGCTAGAAAATCAGATGAAGGGTTTTTAGTTGGGTATTCTCTACAAAGCAAGGCTTTTAGGGTATACAATTTAGAAACCAAGAGAGTTGAAGAAAACCTGCACATCACCTTTTTAGAGAATAAACTAAATGTTGCAGGGAAAGGACCAACTTGGCTTTTTAATCTTGATTATTTGACTGATTCTATGAATTATCAACCTGTAAGATCAGAAAATCAAGCTAACAAACATGCAGGTCCACAAGAAGCTAATCACAATGCAGGTACAGAAAACATTATTGATGTAGGGGATTCTAAAAAAGAGGATTAATCTGCTCAAGACTGCTTTGTACTGCCAATATGGTCTTCTTATTCTTCAACAATTACTCCTGATTTAAAGACAAATGCAAAGAGAGAAGGTCCAAGATAGGAAAAACAAGTCTTTTTGGATGAACTTGAAAGACTTAAGAGGCCAGAAAAGGATGCTAATAAGGCAGCTGAAGCTCTCAGGAAGGAGTTTGCACAAGAAACTGAGAATTTGATTATACAAGCAGGAGTTGCTAAGGCTAGCAGTACTAACATTTTTAGTACTGTTAGCACACCAGCTAAAGCTAGCGGTACTAACCTAGTTAATACTGCTAGCACACAGTTTAGTACTGCTAGTCCTCATGATGGACTATCTCTCTCTGATCCAACCAATCCTGAACAAGATAATTCAAAAATACCTCCACTTGAGGACATTTATCAAAATTCTACTGATGGTATTTTTACTAATTCATCTTATGATGATGAGAGTGCAGTGGCTGACTTCACAAACTTGGAAACTGTTGTAAATGTTAGTCCTATTCCCACATCAAGGATTATCTCTTCTCATCCTTCAGCTCTTATTCTAGGAGATCCAACCTCATCAGTTTAAACAAGAAGTAAAGTAAATAAAAGTTCTGGAGCACATGCTTTTGTTAGCTATGTTCAAAAGCAAAGGAGAAATAATCATAAGGACTTCCAGCATTGTTTATTTGCTTGTTTCCTGTCTCAAAATGAACCCAAGAAGATTTCAGAAGCTCTTGAAGATAAAAGTTGGGTTGATGCTATGCAAGACAAATTGATGTAGTTCAAGATACAGAAAGTTTGGATACTTGTAGATTTGCCTTTTGAGAAGAAGGCTATTGGCACAAAGTAGGTTTATCGAAATAAGAAGGATGAGAGAGGAGTTGTTGTCAGAAACAAAGCAAGGTTAGTTGCTCAGGGACATAGGCAAGAGGAATGGATAGATTATGATGAGGTTTTTGCTCCAGTGGCAAGGATTGAAGCCATTAGGATCTTTTTAGCCTTTACCTCTTACATGGGCTTCATAGTCTATCAAATGGATGTGAAAAGTGCCTTCCTTTATGGCAAAATTGATGAGGAGGTATATGTGTCTCAACCACCAGGTTTTCTAGATCCTTGATTCGTGGTATAGTATATATCTATATATAAGCGTATATTCC
>BQNB010100697.1:5517-24642 GCA_026074375.1 Tanacetum coccineum
ATTATGAAATGAAACCCTAATTGATATCTATATATACTTGAAACTTATAAAATAAAGTGGCAAGTGTAACAAAGTATAGGGTGGATTTTGTAAATATTATCACAGTGGCCAAAAGTGTAATCTTTTGTTAATTAATTGTTCGGGTCTCGTTTAGTCTAGTTAACGGTCGGTTCAAAACATGAAAATTACGCCTTTGCGTTCCAAATGATTTTTCCCATAAAATTGAGTATTTACATGACTTATTTTATAAATGTTTTTATAAAACTTATTTAAAATGTTTTTGTTATTTATTAGGTATCCCGGGTGAGCTTCGTCCGAAAAATAAACTTTAACTTGAGCATTCACGTTTTTAAATAAACGCTTTTGAATAAAATATTAAATAATTTATTAAATATTTTCATTTAATAAAAAGTGATAATTAAATATAAATTTAATTATTTTTGTGTCGGTACGCGTTGTTTTCAAAATTTTGCGAGGTTATTTTAGTCATTTTCTGCTTGGTTTCAGGTCTCGGGTAAAACTGAAAAGTTGTCCGGAATGTCGTTTTACATCAAATTGCTTTAGAGTCCGAGTCGTGAAAACAGGATTTAGCGGGTCGTTTTTGATAAGTCAACTTAGGAATAACATATATCTTCTCGTTTTTAAGTCAAATAAGTTTCAAAAATAAATTTGTAAATGAGGGATTATAATAATATTTATGATTTATTATTTAAATACGTTTCAAAAATTTACCGGCTACGCGGTAATCGTTTTTATGTGACCGTAAAAGGTCAAAAAGTCAAAAAGTCAAATCGGACCCAAAAAGTCAAAGGGTAAAATAGTAATTTAAAATTTCTGAAAATTGCCGGGTGTGACAACAACTGAATTGAAGTTAACAATGGTGTAGCTTAATCGACATTCATTCATAATAAATTCAATTACAGACATGACATAATACCACTATTCCATATATAATTGGAAAACATACATGATTGGTTTAGATACAAAATGTAGGATCCCGTTTAACACTTCATAACACGAATCAATCACGGATCAAGAACTAGAAATGAGAAAGAGATGTGAGTTGTTCTAGAGAGAGAAAGAAGAGAGAGAGAGAGAGATGAGAGAATATGGAAAATGATATAATTTAGAAAATGAACAACTTACTCTTTTCTAAATAGAAAAGAGTTTATATACCCCGTCGCGTTAAATGACGCGCGGGATGGTTCCTGATATCTGTAGGGTTTCACGTTAATTTTCGGACGAGCTAATGAATGATAAGTATTCAACTTACAATAGGAAGTACAAGGATGAATCCATGGCTCAAACACACCATAATCAGATGATGCGAATAAAAGGTGTAGCCGAACGGACTCTGAACCTCAACTTAAAAAAAATAGACGCGACGTCAGAACGAGAAATAATAATAATAACGGAACGTTGCACACAACGTTTAATAAGGAAATGGACAACCATATGTGTGTTTGTGCTTTAGTTTAGTCAACAAAAATGTATCTTTACGAACTCGTTAAGTTTATGAAGATGTTACGACGTTCTTACGAAAAGTTACTATTTATAGAAAGTTTCCATTTTAGGAAATCGGGGCGTTAATAGTATCCCCTAATTTAATCGTTTTCAAATTTCCAAAAACGAACTAGTGGAACCCTAGCGTCTAACCAAAATCCTTAGCTCGCTAAATATATATATTTAAAACAACCATCGGCAATGACTTATCATTTTTCAGAAAATTCTTAAACTACGTTTTTGATAATTAAAAGCTCTACTTAAGACTAATTAAATAGGACTTTTCGGCACTTAATAAACCTTTAGAAATATTTTTAAACATCCGTTTACCCTCATTTAAAATTTGGACCAACAACTATATTTTTATAAATCACCCATGGATTTGACCAGAAACTTGACCATAACACCGCTATATTTTTCCAAACTATCCCAAAATCTTTTATGCCAAAACTAATCAACCAAATTCACTATAATTCAAGCTAACCTCATCGCCATCTATTGTTGCAAAACTCACACTCTTCACAACACTCAACAAGAAAAAGTTGTATATCCCGAAATCACAAAAATCTTTATTAAAATATGTATTCATTTTAATAAAATATAAAATCATAGCCAAACATCATAGAGTCTGAATCAAAAAGTAATAAAAATACACAGCAACAATAACTATAACCAGACGGTGATGGGATGCAGGGAGTGAGGACATTTCGAGAAATAGTATCCCCAGAATAAAGTTTAACAAATGGGATGAGCTCGCAGGAGAGTTTATGCGATAGACGGCGAATATGTATTTAGTCGTTAGTTCGAAGTTGAATCAACTCCATTAGCTCAAGTGTGCACAAGTCGGTTAGCTCCACAAACAGTTCATGATCGTAAAGATTTGTAATGGCAAAAGTAATAACTTAAGAATGAGATAAGGTAGTTCAAGTGAGGCCTTAAGATTCTGCTGAGTGGTAAGGCACGATTGTGTTTCTAGACCTTTTTAACGGATTCCGGTGATTATCGGGTTCGAGTTCATACTCATGTCATATCGGTAGTGTTCCCAAATCTTTAGGTCGTGTGTCGAGTTGTTCTTCTCATGAACTTTCAGTTAATGGTAGCTAGTCCTTAGGTCGATTTTCGATTAGACGCTACATCCTCGCATTTGATTCGAAAAAGATCGTCTATACTAGGTAACGTTAATAGTTAGCTTGTAAATTATCATAGTCTTGTACATCCGAAGAGATCCATCAAAGGTTTGGTCGAAACGAAGGATCTCTATTCCACGGTGAAACTAATCTCACTAAAAGGTAACGTACATAGAAGAAAATCTCAAGTGTCTATTGGTTAAAAATCCAATTAGAGTGATATGCTCATTACATTCTAGAACATTTCAATCCGTATTTCATGACTAAACAGGAACAGATTTATCTCTCGCTACGGTGTGGTGTTTCCACATGCTAAGGTTAAAGAAAAGCTACTTAGTTATGACGCTTACGGATGCGAATACTGACTGACACGACTCATGAATACGCAACGCAAAATATTAATAAAACACAAGTACAATATAATCTCGTTGACAATGGTAAGTAAGGAAAGGAAAAAATATAGAGATGGAACATAAAGGTAATTTGACAAAATTTTATGGTGACTACTCCCAGCATAGCATGGTCCTTCCTGAATTATACATAGATGAACTAACGATAAAATGCTCATTTCGTCAAACTAATGTTATGTTAAAAAAAATCTTATACGGTATAAATGATATAGTTTATAAGGTAGCAAAACAGTTCATGGTAATGAAAACAAGGTAGTTTATATAACGACACAAAGTATTTTGTAAGATAACAGGAAATGTTTTATGAGGTGATAACAAAATAGTTTACGAGAAAGTTACGTGACAGTTTTATAATGTAATGTAAAAAAATGTGTTTACAAGTTGACCACCCAAATAGTTTATAAAGTGACAACGTGATAGTTTATAAAAGACACGAAGTAGTTCATAAGATGATGACGACATAGTTTATAAATTGACAGCGAAATAGTTTATAAATGAAAACGAAACATACATTAAGTTGACAACGAAGATGTTATTGTAATATGACTGCAAGATATTATATATAGATAGAAAAAGAGTTTATAATAAACCGTAAAATAGTTTATAAGATGTAAACCGAGTTAGTTCATACTTGATAGTCAAATAAGTTATAGTAATAGTAGATAATAAAAAAATGTGACACAACGGTTCATGGAATGATATCAAAATAGTTTATAAGGTGTTAAAATAAACAAGAAGCTGTCAGCAAACGGTTTGTAAACTGGTGTAAAATAGTTCATAACGCGACAACAACTATGTTTATAAGACGACACTAAAATAGTTCATAGGATACCATCCAGTTAGTTACTAACAATAAGACAGTTTACATAATAAAGTGAAATGTTGTATGACGGTGAAGTGATACTTATTTTATATTTACTAGAGAATTGAAGTGTAACTGACAAAATCGTCATGACACAAATTGAACAAATGATTTAGGAAAATCCACACAATACATGAAATTCACAGGGAAGTACTAGTGCAAAACTCTTAGAGATTACAGTCTAAGTCTACTCAGGTTTCACTAGATAAAGAAAAATCTCTCCTTAAACATCAACATTATCTTTGACGGCGTTAGAGCTCCAACGAGTTTTAACCTCCTAAATACGGTTCGCACGGTTCAGATTTCTAATTTGTCACTGCGGCCTCTAAGTTGAATATCGAAACGGATGTCCTACAATTCCTACTCACGCGGCCAACACTCTTGTAGTTATTGCACTTCACAGTGCAGTGTGGTTCAACTTAAGTTTGTTGTAGAAGGGAAATTTTGCTACATATCCATCCTTGTAATTTGGTTTAGCAATGTAAGCTCTCACAGCATTTTGTCATTTATTTTTGTTGTTGGCATTACCTTACAACCTTAGGTTTCCCCTAACGTAAAAACGACCTAATCCATTTAGTCGGGAGCCATGTGGATTCTTTCATCATAAACAATATTAACTTCGATAGCATTAGCAATTCGTTGGGTTATAATACACTCGATCCTCGTGGAACTCATTCCTTGTCTTGTCGTCGGTATTTACTTCAAAATCAAACGGGGTAAAGGAAATGAAATAAGTCGAATAAATGAATAAGTATAGACTAATTTATAATACAATTATATTATTTAAATGAAAGGCGATTTCCAATCCTTCTCAAATAAAGAGATTATAAATTAGCCTACTTAATAATTTCTGATGCAATACGCGTACTCATAAAATCTTCAAGGTGGTGGATGAAAATACAATGCAGGCACTCTAATGAGTATGGGACGAGTGTTTGAAACTCATCTTCGGAGACGTGGAGTAAAACAATTAGGGAAGATCGACATAGAGTTCAAAATAGCTGATGAGTATACGGTTAAAGTAAATAAGATAAAGGTCTTTTATGAACGAGTTTACATAGCAATTACCATATTAAACCTCCAGTTACAAGTCCCACCCAAACAAGACTTGTGAAACATACATAATTCCATGTAAACATAACATAGACGGTTACGCGAAAATACGAACATGATAAGTAGGAATAATAAGTTCAAAACCATTGCATCGCCCACAATGTCTTAGAAAAATTTTAGAGACCATTGTGTCATCCACAGTGTCTTAGAAAGGTTTAATATTTATATAGACAGCTTCCATATAAGTAAATAGAGGAATAAACGTAAGGCGAACGTAAACCGCAGAGAAGAGATAAACACAAAGAAAAGATAACCTCAGGGTAAAGATAACCGCAGAGAAAAGATAAGCGTAAGCTTATAGCAAAAACACGTATAAGGCACACATAAAAGCACGTAAGGATCACATACTGGTTATAGACCAGACATAGATATTCTACCTGGTTCTCTATAACCTTGTCTCTGATACCAATCTGTCACACCCCCAGACGGGGCATGGACGGAATACGTGTCCGAGGGCGTGACGTCATCATACTTCAAACACAAGGCACGAGAGAACGACCACTAATGGACGTTTTGAAAATCATAACTCAATGCATTATTTAAAAATAGATGAGTTTTACAAGATTTAAAAGAATGTAAACATTTGCGGTAGCATAAGTAAAATGTAGCAGAAGCATAATTTAGTTTTAAAAGATAGCGGAAGCGAAATTTATGTTTTTCAAAAGACAACGAGTATGATAATTTGATAAGTCTTGAAATAGGGTATCATGTTGCACGTAGACTCCACATAGCACGTCAAGAAGTCCAAAGCTATTCACCTGAGAAAAACATGCTAAAAACGGTCAACATAAAGTTGAGTGAATTCATAGGTTTAAGTAGAACATTTACGAGGATCAAAAACGTTTAGTGAATACAGCTTCACTCAAGGTATTACGAAAAGTGTTTAGTAATTGGAAATGTTCAACCAAAGTAGTCTGGACCACAAGATTTCAAAGCGTATGTGACAATCTTAGCAGTTTACATTCACATACAAAGCCATGTACCGTTATAACAAATACAACTTCACGTGCAAGTATTTATTGTTGCGCTAAGCTCATGACACTGATGCTAATAACAACATGGCATATCATATCATGCCACATAGTATTCCTGCCCTTAACTTGTGTCCCAAACCAAAGACCACCACAACGCACATCAACATGACATATATCTGTTTGTTCTTCGTTAAGTGGAACCAAAGCAGATAGGGATAATTTAGTCCAAGATTCTATTTATTCAAGATCGCGCATCAACTTAACCAATCCAATTGGCCATAGGTGACTAACGGTTCATGATAGTTCGGGCAATAGTGGTTTGTAGCAAAACTTAGGCAACACATAAACAGGAAATGATAACAGAAAACACTTGTGTCCAATGTAAAAGTAATCAACGTTTTCGTAAGAGCTTAAAGCACTTAAATCCATAAGTAAAAACAAGTGTGACATCAATCATGTAACGAGTTTGTAATCAACGTATAAACGAGTTTGAAATTCAGTCACGTAAACGAGTTTGTAAACGAGCATGTTTCTCACCCCAAAAGTAGTAAAGTATATGTAAAACAAGTAAAACGTAGGGCTATGAACTCACCTCGATGTTGTAGACGATTGGCAGGAATGCGCATATTAAGCGCCAGACAAGACAGAAACTGGAACAGCTCGACCAAGAAGTTCAAACTAATCTTATCGGCTAATACCCACTAACTTAAAATGATGAATGTGATACGTTGATAAAAGATTTAAATCTCAAGTTGTAATAGTTTGGTGGTTGGTTAAATAAAATATATTTAAAAGCAAACCCAAGTATGTAATATACTAGTATCTTGTATATATTACATGTGAAAAAAATGAATAATTATATAATTCATATGTTGAATTATATAATAAAGACAAACATTTAAAAGAATCGTTTGAAGTATATAAGAAGCGAAAGTAAATAATTAAATAAAATAGTTCGACACATTTTCGAAAATCACTACTTAATTAAATAAAACGTTTGTGCATAAAACTAAACGATGTTTTAAAGTTACGAATTAGGTAAACGAGGTTTCTAAAGTTTTTACAAAAGTTATGACTTTATTTTCTAATCGGGAATTTATAAAATTATATTTTAATAAATTAGTATTTAGTTCTTGTCGGTATTGTATAGATAAATTAAAATATCCTTAAACTATAAACTTAAAACCTATTTTATCGGTTTTCAAAGATAATATATATTGTAGCGAAAAATACTAAGTATAGAATTTTGTAGAAAATTCGGCATGACTTATTCATTTATTCAACTTACCATTTTTACCAAAACTCAAAGTTTTTCCACTAAATCAAATCCATATGCAAATGCCCACAGTTTCAATTATATTCTAACTAGACAAAATTTATAAATAGCACATTTATTTAAACGCATAAAACCACCATTAGATCTGTTTTATATATAAAAAATCTCTATGAAATATCTTATTCAGTCCCAATTTATGTAAACCAAACGCACACCTGCTGATTTTTTTTGCTAACCAAACACACCCATTAAGGTTTTCCTACCTCACCCAAACCACACCTCTATGTTTGTTTTTCTGTTAACCAAAAACCTCGCTACTGTGTGTAAACCCAAACCCAAATGCCTCCAACTCTGCTGCTGTTACTAACATCCAAACGCACCCTACTTCCCACGGTGCTAAATTCCAGATCCTAAACGCACCATTGTGAATGTTATTGTACTACGCAAACGCACCTGGTGCTAAAACTTAACATAAATCCAAAACAAAACCACCCTTGTTGCCTTCAAACAAACAAACGCAACCCTATGGTGGTGCTGCCACCCAAACCCAACCCAAACGGACCCTTTTGGGCGTACTACAAACCCAACGCACCCTTTGGCTGAGGAAGAAAACTGAACGCACCTTTTTGTGTTAAACCCAAAACAAAACGCACCCTCGTGGTGATTAATAAAACACACGAGAGACCACACGCACCCAATCCGTGGTCCGTGGTGGGAGAAAGGATGGAGGTGGGGCGGCCGTGGAGTGCGGCGGTTAGTGTGGTGGCCGTCATGTATGGTCAGTAACGAGGTTATGGTGTATGATTAAGATGTGGTGATAAGGGTGCGAGTGATCAGAGGTGAGGTCACTTCGACCTCTGCCGGAAAAGTTTCCCGGTGGCCGGAAATATACCATGGATGCGTCGGAATTTAAGAGATGGGAAGGGAGAGGCATTATTGAACTAGGATTTTATGAAAAGTGAGAGATAAGGGATCGTGATAACACACACACCCATATATAAAATTCAATATATATAATAGAATATATATATAATATATATATATAATAAATATAATATATAAAATCTATATATATATATATCTTAATCAAATATAAATACAATATGTACTAAAGTTTTTAAAATAAACTAAAAAAGTGTATAATCTTTTTAGGTCGTTTTATAAAATATTTCCCCAGGAGACAAGAAGTTATTTACTTTGGGAAACTATTTGTAAAAATATTGTTTCTGGCCTCTCGTTTCGGTAAGTTAACGATTGATTTAAATTACGAAAATTGCGCCATTGTTTTCCAAATAGTTTTTCCCATAAAAATGAGTATTTACATGACTTATTTTATAAATGTTTTTATAAAACTTATTTAAAAAAAATCATTATTATTTATTTGGTACCATTGGGTGTCGCGGTACCTTTGTCCGTAAAAATGAAAACTTTAAATTTGAACCTTTGCTTTTTTAAATAAACGTTTTACAATAAAACATCAAATAATTAATAAATATTTTTATTTCTTAAAAAGTGTATAATTAAATATAAATTAAAATTATTTTTTTTGGCGATAAGGTGTTTTGTGGTTCAAAATTTTTGCGACGGTATTTTAGTCAATTTCTGTTGTTTTTGGGTTCGGGCAAAACTAAAAAGTTGTTCCGGAATGTCGTTTACATCAAATGCGTTTAGATTCCGAGTCGTGAAAACAAGATTAGTAGGTCGTTTTTTGATTAGTCAAACTTAGGAAAACAAAATCATTCCTCTTTTTATTAAGTTAAATAATTTCAAAAAATAAAATTTTAAATGAGCGAATAAAAGATAGTTAATATGATTTAATAATTAAATACGTCAAAAAGTTACCGGACCTACGCGGTAAATCATTTTTATGTGACCGTAAAAGGTCAAAAGTCGAAAAGTCAAGTCGGAACCAAAAAGTCAAAGGGTAAAATAGTAATTTAAAATTCTGAAAATTTCGGGCCGTGACAGTTTCTCTAACCTTCTTCATTCCTTCTTTTATCTTTTCGGATTCGTGTGTTGAGAACACAGTTCTGATTCCTTTGGCAGTGTGGAATTTAATGGCTCCGTGGATGGTGGAAATCACGATTCCTATTTTCTGCATTGATGTCCTTCCTAGTAACATATTATACGGCGAATCAGACCTAACGATGAATAAGTTGAGGGTTTCCTTTCTTGCGAGAGGGGGGTCTCCTATCGTGATTTCCAGAGGAATCTATCCACTAGACCAGGATTTTTCTCTTGAAAACCCGATTAGAGGGACTTTTGAGTCTATCTTGGATGCTCTGATGGAAGGTTTTAATTTCATGAAGCAATGTTCGTAGATGACCTCGCATGAGCTTCCGCTGTCCATGTGCACCCGGTCTACCTCTCTTCTAAAGATCTTAGCTTTTATTATGACCGGTGTCGAGGAATTACTGCCTCTTGTTACTGTAGGAAACGTGATTTCCCTGCCTCCGGAGATGAAGTCTTCTGATGCATTATCCCTTGTGTAGAACTCCTCTTGTCTTATCATGAGTATGGGTGCTTCGGTTGGCGTAGCACCCTTGTCTTTTGTTGATAAAATATAATGCCTAAAAACATTAATAATATTTTTTCACATCTTTACGTTTTGATAATCACAAAATATAAAAACGTTCAACGTAAAATTAAACGTAAACAAGTATTTAGTAGTAAATTCTCATTTCAACAATTACATCACTTAAAGGTATGAATAAATAAATGCTTAATGGATTTTATGATCAAAGGAAATTTTTATTCAACCTTAAACTTTTATAAAATGTTGTAAACATGTTTATAAACTTACAAAATATTTTCTACATTTAAAAGAAATGTTTTATTCAAAATAAACATTTTGAATTTCAAAATTTCGAATCTAAAACGGCTAGAAAAGGTCCAGTAAACACCTCCCCTGGATAGGACAAAAAAAGAGGAGCGCTGAAAAGGGTGCGGCCTCCCTTAATACAATGGGTGGCCCCCTTAATAATAAGTGGGGACCGGCACCCTATTTAATAGGGGCCGGCCATAGACTCCGCACGCCTCCTTCTTGTCCTATAAAATACTGCACTATTCCTCACAATTTTCTCTACCTTTGCACTCATTTCTTTTCTTCTTAAAAACAGCCCACATATCCTCTAAATACCTTTGATCATTTAATCATTTAGCTTTGTTTCCAAGTGATCCAAGCTCAATTCTTTAAGTGCAAGAGAAGAATACTTCCATCATTTAGTGAAGAAGTATTACACCCCAAAATCCATATTACAATCTTGTTGCATCCATATCATACCTTGTAAATCTTGTAAAGTTATGTAGTTGTTAGGATTTGGTGATTGTTGTAAGTAAAATATTGGGATCTTGTGTATCCTTTTTATAGTGTTAGAATTAGTTTGTGATATAAGTATGTGGTGAGAAGAAGTTGTGAAGTTGTGAAGATTGAAGAAGTTGTGTAGTCGTGATCAAGGTGTGAAGATAAGTTGTGTAGTGAAGTTGTGAAGTTGTGAAGTCGTGAACTAGTCGTGAAGTTGTGTTGTTGATAGATGGATCTAAGCTAAGATTATAACTTCGTCATTTAGTCTAGTTAGAGAACAGTAAATTGATATAAGCAATGCTGTGAAACGGTTACCTCCCGCCAATAAGGGAGCTTGTTAACTAGTAAGAAAAACTCTCGATTTTTGTGCCGGTGGAGTGGAGTAGGCCGAAGAATAGCTTTGTAACCGAACCACTATAAATCCTTGTGTTGTGGTTTGATCTTTACAACTCTTATCTTTTATTTACTTCTGCATATTTACATTGTTCATATTGTGCAAGTATTGAATTCATAAAAAAGTCGAATCTCAAGTTTTTTATAAACACATTTTAAATATATAAAATTAAAAAGCGGTAAACTATTCCACGCCACCTTCCTAAGTTTATCTACAATTAGTGGTACCAGAGCCACTTAAACAAGATTTTTTAAAATAAACTGTATTAAAACTTGAATCGATCTATGGCATCGAAAAAATATTAAAAAGGCAATCTAAGCAAGACCACCACTCTTAAAGTGAAGGATTTATTTATATTGGAAAAATGGATTCGAAACTTATGTGAAGTCAAAAGATCTAGATTCTTTGGCATGTTATTACCGATGGTGATTTTCCCTCCTATGTCAATTTAATCCCGAAACTAAAAAGATGAAATTTAGTTTTTCATAAAACAAGATGATATCTAAAAAGAAACATTGCAAAAAATAATGAAGCTAAAATGGTAATTTATAATGCTATTGCCACTTAAGAATACGAATGGAATTTTTAATGTGTCAAACCGCAAAAGAGAATGTTGGGATACATTACTGAATCACTCATCTAGGAAGATAAATCAAGACAAAGCTAATAGAATAATCTCCTTATTCAACAATATAACACATTATGATTCCGAAGAGGAAACCAATAGATAATAGGCTTTGCAAAATTTAACACAATTATTACTAGTCTAAAAGCCCTAGATGAAAGTTTTTCTAGCCAAGAATTGTGTTAGAAATTTCTTAGGCACAACAACCAAAATGGCACGCGAAGTCCACTGCGATTGAAGAATCAAAGAATCTAACAACCTTATCTCTTGACGAACTAATTGGAAACTTGAAAGTTTATGAAGAAGTAATTAAGAAAGATGTAGAAACGGTTAAAGGCAAGAAAGAACAAAGTAGATCACTTGCATTAAAAGTGAAAAAGGAAGTAAGTGATGAAGATAGCTCAAGTTCTGATAGGTAAGACCGAATGAGTAAGCTATTCGTTAAAGAATTCAAGAAATTCTTCAAGAGACTGATGAATATTGCAAAGACAACCACGAGGCGATAGAAAAACATTCCAAAGAAGTAGAAATGATGGTTATGATAAAAGTGAAAGAAAATGTTTTAGATGTGGTGACCCAAATCATTTCATTGGAGAATGTTCAAAGCCGCCAAAGAACACCGATCAAAGAGCATTCATTGGAGGAGTATGGAGCGACAATGGAGAAGATGAGGTGGAAAAGACTAAAGATGAAGCTTGCCTTGTAGCTCAAGATTGCGCCCGATGAAATATGCTTTAGGAGTAAAAACTTGGAACCCTATGAATGGAATTAAAGATATGGATGTTCACCGAACACATGACCGGTAATCAAAAATTGTTTTCTTCATACAAAGCATACAACGGAGGTAACGTAATTTTCGGAAGCAACATACGCGATAAAATTCCATAGGCCAAAAGGTTAACATTTCTCAAGACTCCTAAATAAATTGAAAATGTTGAGCACAGTAGAATAACTTAAACTAAATAACTTGCTCAGTATAGTCAAAAATTGTGATAATAAGTGCAAAGTAATATTTACCGAACACGATAGCGAAATAATTAAAAACAAAAAAGTTATAGGTAAAGGAATTAGAAAAGGAGGATTGTATGTAATAAAACTAGGAAATAAATTGGAAGACAAAATATGCCTTGCAACATTAGAAGAAAATTCCACACTATGGCATAGAAGATTAGGTCATGCTCATAGGTAACATATTCAATCATTAGCGTCTAAATAATTAGTTAGAAATCTACCTAAACTTAAATACGACCAACATTTTTATGATGCTTGCAAAGTTGGAAAGCAAGCTCACGTAAGTCACAAGGCCAAAAATATAGTCTCAACAACTAGATGCTTAGAACTACTTCACATGGATTTGTTTGGCCCCTCTGCCATACGAAGCTATGGACGAAATCGTTATACCTATTAATTGTAGATGACTATTCCTCTAACACTTGGACTAGATCATAGCAAATAAAAACCGAAGCCTTCGAAAGAATTTTTGAAATATTTAGGCAAAATGATCCAAAACACATTATGATGTTCTAAATTGCATCATTAGAACAGATCATGGTCGGGAATTTGATAATGAAGTACAATTTGGAAAAATATGTGATTAAATGAGGCGAAAATCTCATAATTTTTCCGCTCCTCGTACTCCACCATCAAAGGTGGTAGTATAACGTAAAAAATCGCACCTACAAGAAATGAGTAGAACCTTGTTAAATGAACAATCCGATTTCCAAAAATTTTTGGTGCAATGCGATCGATACATCAACTTATATAATTAATAGAGTTTCTATTAGACGTATTTTAGGAAAAACTCCATACGAGTTGTTAAGAGGAAGGAAACCAAACCTTAACTATTTTAGAGTATTCGGACCTAAATATTTTATTCTTAATACAAAAGATTACCTAACCAAGTTCGACCCAAAGTCGTATGAAGGTGTTTTCCTAGGATATTCGCAAACTAGTAAATCACATAGTACTTACCAACAAACAATGAAAGTAAAAGAATCATTAAATGTAACTTTCGATGAGACTCCTCCTCCACCTAAAACATCACCATTGGAAGATGATGAATTAGTCAAAGAAGAAGCTATTGAGGTTAGTAAAACAAAACCCATAGGCAATGATCTTGAAGACATTTCATTAGAAAATAATCAAATAATAAAACAGTTAAAGAACTAAAAGTCAACCCCAAGAAAATGTTATTGGTAATCAAATCAAAGACACTAGGTCGCAAGCTCAAGAGAAAGCAATTTCTTTGCTTTATTTCACAATAGAACCTAAAAAATAAATGAGCCCTAAAAATAAAAAATTGGGTATTGCCCTGCAGAGGAACTAATCAATTTAAAACAAATGAAGTTTAGGGAACTAGTCCAAATTCCATGGATATGACCATATAGAACAAAATGGTATATAGAAAATAAACTCGATAGAAAATGGGGTCGTAACAAGAAACAAAGCTAGGTTGGTCGCGTCCAAAGGTTTATAATCAACAAGAAGGAATTGATTATGATGAAACATATACAACCCGTAGCTAGACTAGAGTCCATAAGAATACTTTTAGTTTATCTGTGCACTAAGATTTTTTTAAGTTATACCAAATGGATGTGAAGAGTGCATTCCCTTAACGGTGTTATCATGAGGATGTATTACGTGGCACAACCTCTGGGATTCATTGACTTCGCAAAACCTATTATAGTCTATAAACTAAGAAAGCTTTATGGTCTAAAACAAGCTCCAAAAGCTTGGTACGATCGACTAAAAGCCTTTCTTATTAAACATAATTATTCTATGGGAATGGTAGATAACACTCTCTTCACTAAAAAGAAAGACTCCAACATCATTATCGTCCAAATATATGTTGATGACATTATATTCGGATCAACTTCAAGAAATGTGTGATGACTTTGCCAGAACATGCATGAATGATAGAAATGAGTAGATGGGGGAACTAAACTTTTTCTAGGTTTACAAATAAACAATTAAATGATGGAAATATTTTTCCAATCAATCAAAATATATTAAGGAAATCTTAAGAAAATTAGACTAAGAAGACACTAAGCCCATGAAAACCCCCATGTCTACTATACGGAAAACCAAGCTCACAAGGGACGAAGACGGTGAGTCCGGTAGATAATACAAATATAAGGCCATAAGGGTAGTTTATTATACTTAACGGCAAGTAGACCCGATATCATGTTTAGTGTTAGCCTTTGTGCACGCTTTCAAGAGGATCCCAAAACATCTCACCTAGAAGCGGTTAAGCGTATCTTCCGATACATTAAAGGCACTATGCATTTGGGATTATGGTATCCCAAGGGATTCGGCATAGAAACAATAGTTTATGCGGATTCGGATCAATGCGGAGAATTACGTTGAACAGCAAGAGCACTAGGTGTTTGCACAATCATGGGATGTGTTTAACATCTTGGCTTTCAAAAAAGCAAACCGCTCTTTTGATATCACCATCAACCGAAGCGGAATATGTTAGTGCCGAAAAGGCATGTCAACAAGTACTATGGATGAAACAAGCTCTCATAGACTATGGCATTAGGTTAGACAATATTCCAATAATGTGTGACAACAAAGAGGCAATAGACTTAAGTAAGAATCCCGTTCAACACTTACGAACTAAACACATAGAAATTCGCCACCACTTCCTTCGTGATAATGTTCAAAAAGGGAATATCTCGTTAGAAAAGGTCTCATCGGAAGACCAAACATAGCCATATTCTAACTAAGCCAACTTAAACGTGAACCTTGGTTAACTACTTACCTTAAGGTCTAGGAATATGAACAAATTGACTAAGTTTTCAGCACTAAAAATTAATAATGAACTATTTGTCAAAAATCTGAGAAATAATTTCTCAACAGGTGGCGGCCCCCTTAATTTTAAGGGGGCCGGCCAGACTTTAAGGGGGCCACCCACTGAACAAATTTTTTTTTCCTTTTCTTCTCTCTGTGTCTAGGCTTCTGTTTTTGCACGAAAATACAAAAAAAATTGGGAAAAACCTATATGAAACCTTTTACAAATTCCTCCATCTAAATGCATATCTCATTACACATAGTCCCATCTTATTTATTTTCTAAAGAAAGTCTTTCTCACAACTAGGATCACATGAAAATTAATTTTTACATATTGTTGAGATATGCTAAAAACCTTTTTTTTTCAAATGCATAATGCGTTCTTACTATGTTGTAAAAAATATAAATAATCTAATAATAAATTCTTGACAAACTTAGGTTTAGCAAATAAATAAAAGGAGCATTTGGAATAATTCCTTAGGTCTTACATTCTTAGTGTCCGGAAATAAAACTTTACTCCACAGTTGTTGCATTTAGGCACACACTAGATATTTCACAAAAGTTTATAGTTTATATGTTAATCCTCTTGCTAAAGTAAACTTTTGTGCATTATATCTTAATTGAATGCTTAATTGTCATGTGTTAAAATATCTTAATTGTCATAAAAAGATAGACTTGCTGCAAATCAACCACCAAAACTGAAACCCTCACAATTTTTTTTAAGAAAAATCAATTTTTTTAATTTGGGAAATGCCAGTAGGCCTCCCCCTTAATTCATAAAGGGCATCCCCCTTACTTTAAGGAACCGACCCCTATTTAAGGACCGCCTAGGCATAGCACGGGAAACAATAATCTTTTCTTCTCTTTTTAACCGAAAACACGGCCCCCTAGACTTAGCCACTGTGTTCCAAACTCACAAACAATTATTGGAATATGATCCTTTGAATGCTCATACTCAATCCTTATTTGAACCTTTCCCCCACTATAAAAACAACCTCATCACCTACCATCACCATCATCCTCCACCAATGACATCTCCTAACAAACACACTATCCATACCACAAGGTAGCCAAAAAATGAGTGTGAAACCCATTGGAGAAAGAAAACAAACATTAGCAACGCAACAAATGTACTCAATTCCACTTCACCAATACCAAAACCACTCACCTCCTCATCATGAACCATCCTCCAGAAAACAATAATCACCTCCAATAAACATTACCAAATCCCACATCAAGGACACTTCCCACACACCTCTAATGTTTCACATCCTCTATTTCCTATTTCACCCATTAACTACATTAAACTCACGACTAATTTCCACCTCAAAGTGACAAACACACTCAACACAACCAAACTCGACACACATCTTCTCTATTTCCAAGTAGAGAAATCTTAGTTGATGACATTCAATCACTACAAGACCTTCAAACCTCTAGCATGCATCTCTCGACAACAACAAAACACATCCCATCATCACACATACTCTCCAAACCTACACCACACACCCTATACCTCAACAGTGACCAAGTTGAAACTCAATAGTGGGTTATTGCCCGTGTTGCATCTACAACCAAAAACAATTCCATGCGTGAGTGAGAGTAATCAATTGAATAAAGTAACTTCTCACGACGACCCACTACACCTCAAGTTCAAAGAGACTATCCTTCCACAAACACCTCCGCTCCACACTCTCCATCAACAACCATCTAATCTCATAGCATGCCTACAAATAATCGTCAAATCCTTTTGTGTCGCAAGCAAGTCAAAAATCCTTCTATGGCTATTTAGATTTTTTTATGATGTATGAATATGCTTCTAAAGCATACTTGTCTCTTATTTCTTGTATTTTGTGTTTGTTTACACACATATCCTCAAATGAATACTAATCCCTTTGCTTTGAATGTTAGCTTGAAAATTAATATTGTCTCTACTTGCTACCAAGTAGAAATATTTGTATTGGTTCTAAACCGTTTTTGTAACCAAAGAAACCATAGCTCGATTCCTTGATGCCCTCGAACGAGGGGAGCACACATCAAGGGGGAGCATTCGTTTCTTCGAATTTACTAGCAATTCCTCGACGATGCCTTTATATGTATTCTACAAAATGGGGAGAAAAGACATAAAACTCACTAAGATACTTGTTAATTTTACACTTAATGAGTTTTAAAATTTATAATCATCAAAAAGGGGAGAATTTTGTTGAAAAAAATATAATGATACAAACATTTAATAATATATTTTCACATCTTTACGTTTTGATAATCACAAAATATAAAAAAACGTTCAACGCTAAAATTTAAACGTAAATAAGTATTAGTAGTAAAATTCTCAGTTTCAACAATTACATCACTTAAAAGTATATAAATAAATGCTTAATGGATTTTATGATCAAAGGAAATTTTTATTCAACCTCAAACTTTTATAAAATGTTGTAAACATGTTTATAAACTTACAAAACATTTTCTACATTTAAAAGAAATGTTTTATTCAAAATAAACATTTTGAATTTCAAATTTTCGAACCTAAAACGGCTAGAAAAGGTCCAGTAAACACCTCCCCTGGATAGGACAAAAAAAGAGGAGCGTCTGAAAGGGGCAGCCCCCTTAAATACATGGGCGGCCCCCTTAATTATAAGGGGGCCGGCACCCTATTTAAGGGGGCCGGCCATAGACTCCGCTCCTCCTTCTTGTCCTATAAATACTGGACTATTCCTCAACATTTTTCTCACCTTTTGCACTCATTCTTTCTGCTTAAAACAGCCCACATATCCTCTCTAAAATCCTTTGATCATTTAATCATTTAGCTTTGTTTCCAAGTGATCCAAGCTCAATTCCTCAAGTGCAAGAGAAGAATACTTCCATCATCTAGTGAAGAAGTATTACACCCCAAAATCCATATTGCAATCTTGTTGCATCCATATCATACCTTGTAAATCTTTTGTAAATCTTGTAAAGTTGTGTAGTTGTTAGGATTTGGTGATTGTTGTAAGTATAGTTGGATCTTGGTGATCCTTTTTAGTAGTGTTAGATAGTTGTGATATAAGTAGTGTGGTGAGAAGAAGTTGTGAAGGTGTGAAGTTGTGAAGATTGAAGAAGTTGTGTAGTCGTGATCAAGGTGTGAAGATAAGTTGTGTAGTGAAGTTGTGAAGTAGTTGTGAAGTTGTGAAGTCGTGAACTAGTCGTGAAGTTGTGTTGTGATAGATTGGTTCTAGCTAAGATTAGAACTCGACATCTAGCTTAGTGTCGGAAATTGATATAAGCAACGTTGTGTACGGTTTTCTCCGCCATAAGGGAGCTTGTTGACATAGTGAAGAAAACTCTCGAGTTTGGTGCTCAGGGAGTGGAGTAGGCCGAAGAAGAGCTTCGTAACCGAACCACTATAAATCCTTGTGTTGCGGTTTGATCTTTCCAACTCTTATCTTTTATTTACTTCTACATATTTACATTGTTCATATTGTGCAAGTATTAAATTCACAAAAAGTCAAATCTATGTTTTTACAAACATACATTAAATATTAAATTAAAAAGCGGTAAACTATTCAACCCCCCTTCTAGTTATCCACATATTTGTTTCTTGATTTTTATTTAACAATAATTTACTTCCCTCTCACCTAATGATTAGCCTCTGGTTTTACGCGAATGAGGAGTTATACGAACATGTGTGTCTATTCCATCATTACGGCCATGTATGCATGTTTCGTACCTCGTTGGTTTATGACTTTTGGTGAAAGTTGGAAGGTTC
>BQNB010100698.1:0-24642 GCA_026074375.1 Tanacetum coccineum
GAAGGAAAGTCTCCTTTCATCACCTATAAATACCCCTTTAATCTTCATTAGAGGGTGATGCACTTGCAACAAACTCTTCCATTTTCCCTCCCTTTTATATCATTTGAATTTCAAATACTTGTCCTTCTCTACTATTCTCTCTATGCATACATGTTAGATATGATTGATTCAAGATTAATGTGACCTAACAGACTTAAGTAAGAATCCCGTTCAACACTCACGAACAAAACACATTGAGATTCGCCATCACTTTCTTCGCGATAATATTTAAAAAGGGAATATCTCTATAGAAAAGGTCTCATCAAAAGACAACATAGCCGATATTCTAACTAAGACACTTAAATGTGGGCCATTTAACTACTTACGTATAGGTCTAAGAATGATGGAACAAATTGATTAAGTTTTCGGCATAATAAAGAAATGATAATCATCAATAAATTGTTTGTTAAAAATCTGAGAAACTTTTTCTCAATAGGTGGCGACCCCCTTAATTCATAAAGGACGGCCCCCTTAATTTTAAGGGGACCACCCAGACTTTAAGGGGACCGCCCACCTGACTGGCTAATTTTTTTTCTGTATCTAGGTTTCTATTTTACACAAAAATACAAGATTGGGAAAAGTCCATAAGTAAACTTTTATAAATTCTTCTATCTAAATGCATATCTCATTATACATATACACAATAGTCCTGTTAGGATCACATAAATGGTCCTAAACAAAGAAGCTTCGGTCACTCGAAGATATAAGACAAAAGTCTAGCTCGAAAGTCAATGTTAATTAATGTTTATTATGTATACGGGCCAAGATGTAAAAAGCCCAAAAAGAAAGCCCTCAAAGGCAAATCCTTTTAGTATAAATACACATAGTTTAGTCAAAATTAGGTAAGCTACTTCATTTTATATTTTTCATCTTTTAGAGTTTGGTAGCCACTTTTTGTTTCAGTTCAATCAAAAGTTCTTCATTGTTTAAATCTTTTGTGCCATTGATCTTGTGCTTCATACATGGAATGATCTAAGGGATCCTACAAGTACATTTAAACTATTACAAATTAGCCTAAGTACCCGTTAACCCACTTAAGCCTACTATCATGAACTCTTAATTACTTCGTGTAAGCACGATTGACATAAATAGATCTATTGGGATTGACCTCCCCGTCCGGGTAAGTAGCGCTTACTTGATCGACCGTACCAGTTAAACGGACGCATGCCATTTGGGAACTCTATGTGGTCTTAGGTTGGACACCTACCGGGCAACAACACGTACCAACTTGAAACTTTAGTCCGAGCTTCGGTGTCATGAGCTTAGTGCAATCAAAATTACTTTTTCTATGATATTGTATCTGTTACAGTGGTCATACTTGGAAATCTTGTGGTCCACACTTATATTTACTTAAACCTCTGAACTCACCAATATTATTGTTGACGTTTTAAGCATGTATTTCTCAGGTCCATAACTTGTAACATCATGACCAGCATCATGGAGTCTCATTGTTAGAGTCACCCATCGCGGTTGCATAACATGAAGATTTCCTACATAAACCTTATTCGTTTGATTGTACTAAAACTATATTTTATTTTTATGTGAAACTTTGGGAATCATCTTGTTGAGAACTTTATTTATTTCAAATGAATCAAACGATGTACTTTTAAAACGACTCATGTAGAGGTCATTCTTTATGACTTGAGACTTCGTGTTATGAAGTCATGCCCTCGGTTACCTTCCGCTGCAATATTTTGGAGGTGTAACAGTTTTCCTCTCTTCCTCCCCAATCGATCGACACACAAACACAAACACTAAAATCAGTTTTGTTTTCCCCTTGCTCGGCTTAAACTCAAACCCTAGTTAGGGTTTTGGATTTCTTTCCTTCCAAAGCCGATTCAAAAGCAACCCACTTAGGGTTTTGGATTGGTCCAAGTCAAGAACAAGAACACATGGTGTTTTCTTATTAATCGTGAAGCAAGAACTAGCATCCTAGCGTATCTCGGTGACGAGTAGTGCGAGCGTTCGTTAAAGGTGATAATTTAATCACTTACGGTTTCAAGAAGAAGATTCAAGATCAAGATTTGTCAATTGTTTTAGTAACTCAATTGATATAAGGTTAGTAAAATTACGTGTTAATTTTATCTGTTAATCCATGTTGGGATTCTTGATTTAATGTGACAAAGTGAATAAAAGAATGAAACAGGATGGAAACAAGAAGGACCAAAATTGTCATCATGAAATTCTACAAGATGTAGAAGAAAATAAAGATTTTGTCAAAATAAGATAAGAATGAATATTAATGAGAAGATAATTAATTGATTCTCTCATTAATATATTAATTAGTTTCCTTGTAAGCTTAGGACTCCTTATGCTATAAAAGGAGGTTGGTATGTGTTTAATTACACACACCTTTTACCTTTAAAAACAAGTTAAAATAACCAAAAACGGACTTAAAATGCCAAAAATATGCTTGTTTTGCTAATTGTGTTGTGCAGGAACGGATATCTAAGAAAAGGACGAAAAACAAAGCCAAAACGATAAAACCAGACACGGAATGGAAAAGCGTGGAAAAGACAAAATCAAGACAAAGCCCAAGTGTGAAAAAATAAGCCAAAGTCAACCCCGACAAATCCAAAGTCATAAAGTGAAGAAAAATAAGTATAGGGGCCAATACTGCCAAGTCCATAACTTATTTAATGAAGGAAAAAAAGAAAAATACTTGCAAGGGCTTAAACTGCCATTTCACCAAAGTATTAACCACAAGGGTTATTTCTGCCAACCCTCCAAAGATGTAACCCAAAAGGACTTAACTTGCAATATCCTTTATAACATTCGGGGGGTATTTTTGCCAAGTCCCCAAACGATTATAAAACCCAGGAAATGAAATTGCAAAGAACTTTATAAACCATGAGGGACCTTTTTGACAAAAACACAAACCTATCACCCCCCGTTTGAATACATGTACTTCCTACATCTTTTTCCCGCCAAATTTCATAAAAACCATAAACCTGTCATTTTCCACTCTGTGCCCACCACCATAACACTCCAAACCCATCACCACCAGCAAACCCCACCCCCACATGGGCACTCGTCCACCTTGGCAATCCCCAACTCAACCATTGGACAAAAATTCTCAAGGGTTTAGATTTGAGACCTTGGGCACCAAGACAAAATGAATGGCCAGGATTGCTTTGTGTTTATACACACACAACAAACACAAGTTCTACACTCTATTGCTCACAGAAACACTAGCAACAACAAGTAAAGACAAGAAGAGAAGTCAAAAACCCTAGCTCATTTATATATAAGCTTGTAAGCCATTGTGGTAAAAGAGAGTTAGTTTTTTTTACCCAGTCTTAGTTTTTAATTCTTGTACTTGTAATTCTCTTTTTAAGATTAATGAAAATTTCGGCTTATGTTTTAATTTGTGTTCTAAAGTCTCCAAGTTCTTGTTTCTTTCAAGCTCACTTTTAAGCTCAATTTAAGCCACTTTATAACCTGTTTTAAACTGTGATACAAATTTGAGAAAAATTCAAAAGAAAAGAAAAGGTACTGTTTGATTAAGCTAAAGGATGAATGAGCAGTCTTGGATGGCTCATTGGTTGCTTAGTATAGCTTATTTATAAGCTAATTGGTAGGTTTTAGAGCTTATTAAGGTATTCATAATCCTGTTTTGAGCAAGGATTAAGGTATGCTTTCTTTTTAAATTTTTTCTTAAAAGTTACTGTAGCATAGCTTAATATCAGCTTATTGATGTCATTCTGTGCTTATTCATGTTTCTCTATGCTTATGAGTACCTATTGATTGCTTATTTGTCACTCCTTTGAATTTTGTTTGTAACTGCCATTTCTAGCTTGTAACTGTGTGTTTTCCTTCTTGCTTATTTTAGAGCTTAATGTTGTGCTTTTCTTGCTGCTAATTGCTTATTTGTCATTGCTAATTACCTATCTTTAATTGTCTTTCTTTAAATCTTTGTTAATTAGCCTCTTAATTTGATTTTTACTACTTAAAGGGGTGTTTGGGATAAGCCCAAAATGGGTCAAAACAGGAATGTCATGGGTTGTGGTCATATGGCCAACTTTGGCTTAAGTGATTAAGCCCTTTTGAGTCTGTTTTCCAAAACTTTTAAGTCCAAAAAGTGTTTTTCAAGTTTTCTAAGTTGTTTCTTAAAACTGTGATTTTAAAAGAGGGTCAAAGTGCTTATTTACTTAAGTTTTAGAAAACCTGAGTTGTAATGTCAATTTTGTGTCATTTACATGTGTTAAAAGCCAACTAGCCAAAGCCTTAGGAATCCTTGTGTTTTGCTTAAGTCTGTCAACACATTTTTCAAGTTTTTCAAAAGTCAAAATCACCTATTTCTTTTTGCAAAAAATCAGCAGCTTAAAATTGTTTTTAGGAGCTTAAAATTTGAGCATAAGCTCACCTCAAGCTATGTTCAGTCTGTCTTGACTTAATTTTTTTATTCAGAGCTTATTTGACAGCTTATTTTGAGCTGTCAAATTAAGCCCTTTTTTTTAGAAAATTTGCCCTGGTGCTAGGGGCTTAACTTCAAGCCCACTGTTCTAGCTTATTAGGGGGCCTCAGCCCAAGCTTTTGGCTTTTCTAAAAAGCCAATAAGCTCTTTTATTAAGCCCTAGCTTTGTAGACCTTAGAAAGTAATCTAGGTAGCTTAACTTTAAGCTCAAATTAGGCCTTTGAATTTTTTTAGCATAGTGTAGTAAGTAGCGTAATTTCATTTCTAGTTTATTAAGTGCTTATTAATGGTTAAATTTAGCTTACTGTAGTTGTAGTTGCTTATTAGAATTAAATTTTTCTTGTTTCTTAGCTTATCTTGCCTCTTAACAAACCTAGCAGTCTTAAATTCACCCTAGCAGTACTAACTCTAAAGTTAGTACTGGTGAGTGTTTAAGCCAACTTCTGGCTTATTGGGCTTATTCCAATTGCTTATTTTTTGTTCAGTAGTTCATGATGTTGTGTGTAAGTTTGTCTGTTGTGTGCTTCATTTTCCCACTATCTTTTGCTTAATTGTCCAAAAGTCACAAGAAAAAGCCATTAAAGCGCTTTAGCTACATTTAAGCTTCTGTCCAATCAAAAAGCACTTTTTCCTGCTTATTATAAGCATTCTACAAAAGTACTAGGTTATGAAAAATGATAAGCTTTCATAGTGCTAACAAAGTTGTGTAAAAGTTTGAAAAAAAAAAAGGGACGATAAGGGGAGGAACTTGGGGGTTAGCAAGACTCGAACCCGGGTCTCACCCTCAATACACCCCTTTTATAACCAAACCTCTTACCGTTGTGCCCTTGGGTCTTTTCTGTTAGACCCTTGGGCACTGGTTTTTTAATGGGGTTTTGTTCCCTTAAGCTTATAGCTCTGTTTGTCTTATTTTGGGCTTTTTTATAAGCGATTTTGGGCTTCTTTTTTTTTTTTCTTAGGAAGGATTTTAGGTCTAGTAATTTTAGTAATTTTTTCAGAATTTTTAAAAATAGTTTAGCATTTTTTATAATTTAATTTTTTAAAAGTTTTAAAAATTCATAAAAAATACAAAAATTATCAAAAAAATATTTTTCTTTTTTAGAAAATTTTCTTTAGTCATATTTTACGTAGGAAAAATATAAAAACTTTCGTAGGGTTAATTTTTCAAACTTTTGATTTTTAAAGAAGGGTCTCGGATTCGGATTTTTGACTTGACCTCGTTTTTTTGGGTCAAACGACAATCCGTTTTCATCTATCTTTTTTCATCTTTAGTATTAGTTCCCTAGATTCTTTTAGAAAGTAAATTCTTTGTAGGATTAATTTTTAAGATTTAGGGTTTTTGGACCCTTTGTTCGGATTCCTTCTCTAGTTTGTTCAGTTTAATTTCTTATTTTTGATTTTTCTCAATCGTTTTTTGTTCATATTGATTAATTTAGCTTTCTACTCTCTCAAATCATCAATCGCATTCAAACTCCAATTTTCCGACTGTATCGATTCTCCAACACAGCCTCGTTGGGGATAAACGACCCGGGAGGGGATATTCTATACTACTCCTCGGTTTCATTGATTGTTTTTAAATTATAACTTTACTATATTTTATTGTTTATTTATTATTTATATTTTAAGGGTGTAGTTTAAGCATTCTATCATATTTTTGGAGCCTAGATGCGGGGAGGTTGTGTTAGCCGATTTATCGTTTCGTTGATCAAGAAGTGTTTGAATCTGTGAATATTATTATATAAAAAAAATAAAAATAAATAAAACCAAAAATGTAAAAACATTGTCTTTAATTATCAATAAAATTCACAAATTGGTAAAAGTACCAAAATATAATATTCTCAATTGAGGTATTATCATAATAACTTCCGGTGAACTTTTTGGTTCCCAACTCGAACAAAAGATTTAAAAACTTGCCTTCTGTATCACTTGCGAGGTACGGTTCACCTTTTAAAGGATAAACAAAAACTCTAAGTGGGGTATAGGCAGGTTGTTCCGAGGAACTACGACCCTAAAGGAAAAAGGTTTTTAATAGCTTCGCGCTTTCCTATTCCTCCGCTCCTTTGTGCGTTTTTCTTTTCGAAGAGCTACCGTGAAGCTTGTTGATTATTAGGTTTAAGTGTCTTATCTCGTTGTCCTTTATTAAAATAGATTGTGAATACTTTTGATAAAACAAATAAGAACAAAAAAAATTAGTGTTAAATTTTCTTTTTAGTGTTATGCACACTCGTTCCAAACTCGTATTCTTCTATAATCCAACTGACTCCTGGCCACACCACATGTTGTTGAACACTTTAATCTTGAAGAACCAGTGAAATCCAGAAACCTTGCTACCGATAGATGATACCCGGACTTACGGATCAGTTGCTTGAAGAACCCACCCCGGGTTACGAGGATGCCACTCGTTTGTCCCGAATCGCCCGCGGACAACTTTGCAGCTTAAGCCTGGTCTGCTTAACCTAGTTCAAAACTAGCAATCTTTGGACTGACAAAGAAGGCAGCCTCTGCCCCACATCGATATTTCACAAGATCACTTCTACGATGAGTCTCCGAACGTCCCTAGTACGTCGGTAATAGCTTATGCTTTTCCCATTTTCCCACGACGCGAGGACAACCCGGATTTGGCTTTGAAAAAGAACCCCCTCGATCGATTCAAAATGGGTTGATTATCTTGTCTCGAATATTCATCAAACAATAATTTTCCCTCCGTTTAACAACAAATCTTTGAAATTGAAATCACTAGATTTCAACAAAGATTTGATGAGACGTTTTATGAAGCATGGGGGACCGAATTTAACGATCTTTTCGGCGTTGTCCACACATGATGTTTGGAATTGCATCAAATACGATACATTCTTAATGCCTTGAACACTAACGACCAAGACTCGTTATATTCAGCACGCGGGTTGGAAACTTTTGATAAAATGCCTCGTGATTGCCTAAGGTTCGTTGAAAGCAAGACAATGTTCGTAATTCACGTAACAACCGGGTTGTTGCCAATAGAGAGTTCGAGCACTCTCACCCACGAAATCTCTTTCGAGGTTCTTGAGTTGAATGATTTGAGTGAAGCTTTACTTCTTGTAAGAAATAATCAATCTACCGTCCTACTTCCCGTCAAGCGGTGAGGAAGTTGTGTTACTTGCGGTGGTGCTATTCTACCAAACTTGTCCAGCCACCATGGCAATGTTTATCGAGATAATATCAAGAATATGTCTCACAAGCGCCGCAGCTAACTAACAAACCAAGGATAACACGGTATCGAAGCCCCGAATTTCTAATCAAAATTCGGGATCCTCCCAGTTTTCTCCCGCTCAAAAAACCAATCCTAATGTGCAAAAACAAGAAACAATCAGGTAATCGTTTAAACCAAAACGTGGAATATCAATCAGGCTCCCAGCTTACCAAACCCATGGTTCTTCAGGATCAAAATCTATCGACCTCAGGTTGTTCAACCTCCTGCTTATCAAGCTCCCGCCTATCAAGCTCCAGCTCCTCAGATTCAAGGTGTATCGAAGGAAGATTTCCAAGCCTACGTAAAGGATAATGATGCTGTGATGAGGAACATGCAAACTCAAGGTCAAAATATGCAAAATCAATTGACCAATCTCACAAACATGCTTTCACTAACTTTCTCACTCTCCAATATCGCCTTACTTCGGGAACTCTCACTAGTAATCACTGTTACTAACCCGAAGAGGTTTTTAAGTGGTTTATTACCACTCGAAGTGGTGTAGCTTACAAGGGACCCACGATTCATACTACTTCCTCTCCTAAAGTAGTAGAACGTGAACCCGAGGTCACAAAGGATACGATGCCTCCTACTAATAACGGTATGACAACGAAGTCATACACAACTCCGGTTTTGTCCCTGTTGTCCATCATGAATCAATCTCTGTGCCCGTAAATGCTCCAGTTAGTGCTTCAAAGCCTAACCAAAAAGCATCGATTCCATTTCCTTCAAGAAGAAATGATGAAAGACGTCGTGAAAAAGCTAACGACCAAATTGAGAAATTCTACGAAATCTTTCGAGATTTAAGTTTCGAAATTAGCTTTACGGATGTCTTGATGCTTATGCTAAAATTCGCACTCAATCTAATTAACTTAATCGGATAACAATAGAAAAGTTGAAGTGAAATGGCTAGAACCCCCAATTGAATGAGAATTGCTCAGCGGGGTCTCATAAACATGTTGCCGTAAAAACTTGGTGGACCTGGCGATTTCTTATTCCATGTGAATTCTCCGGGATTAATACATGCAACGCCTTGGCCGATCCTTTTGGACGCAAGCATTAATCTTATGCCATACTCCGTATGGAAAAATCTCTCTCTTCCCGAACTAACCCCGACTTGTATGACGCTTGAATTAGCGAATCGATCAATTTCTGAACCAATCGATATCGCTGAAGACGTCTATGTAACGGTGGGAAAGTTCCAATTTCCTGCAGATTTTGTTTGTGTGCTCGTCGAATTTTGAGCCAGTCCCCTGAGTTTCCATTAATTCTCGGGGAGTTTCTTAAAGACACAGTCGTTGGCATTTAATCGATGTTATACAGGCGTTGAAAATTAACCTTCGGGGTTGGCAGAGAGGCCTTTAAAATTCAATCTGGACAAACTTCGAGATACCACGGCTAATTACATCATATGACGGCAAACCGATAATGACGTCATCGATATGGCTGTGAAGAATACTCTCAGAAGTTCTTGGTTTCTGAGTGATCTCGGTGGCAATCTCCTTCCTGATCTGTGATCCAATCATTTCTACACCTCTTCTACTTTAACTCCTTTTGGGACAGTGATTTTCTCTTTTCGAAGAAGCCGGACTCTTTTCTTGTACAGAGGATGATTCCCACTTCACCGAGTTAATCCTACATTATTATGACCTCCTGTTGGGGACTACTTTCCTCGAAAGCAATTCTTCATAGTGATCCATCTCCACACCTCCCCAATCAGGAAGTTATTTTCGGAAACTCGAAAAGGATCTTAAAATTTGTAAAAGCAAACTCTTCAGTTAATGAGCCCTGAGGTTGCACTCAAGGACTGGACACCTCATTTCTTTGAATATGGCATTTTTAAGAGGGTGATGACAAGTTTGCCCGTCATAATTGCAAAAGTTTTAAAGAATGAGGTAAGGAGCTCTTATCGTGGTTCTTTAAAAAAATGTCCCTCTTAGCGAGCCACGCTTGGAAAATTTCTGATATCAAGGGTATTCAACCCAGAGTTTTATACCACAAAATTCTCATCGGAAGAGGACTACGAACCGGACGGTTCAGCATCAAAGGGGGTAACTTCCAATAATCCTCGACTGGTCATCAAGAAGATGTTGAAAAACTCTTGACGCCGGATTAATTTATACATCGTTCTTCTGACAGTCATTATGGGTAAGCCTGGTGTTTGTGTACCGTAGAAGGGTGGCATGACCGTCGTACAAAAATGTTGTAATAATTCTTAGTACCGAACTTGTATTGGTCTCGGGTGGAGAGTGTGCATTAGGGACTATTGAAAGTTGAAATGAGGCTACCCGATCTGAAAGGACTATTCCACTTCCTTCATAGACCAAATGCTCGAAGACTCGTGGGAAACCTATTCTATTGTTTCCTAGATGGCTTTTAGGGTTATTTCCAGATTTAACATAGACCCGATTGGACCAGAAAAGTCAACCTGTACTTGCCCATATGGATATTTGCATACCACCGAATGCATTTTTTGGCTATGCATAATTTAAATACCCAACCCGGCACGTTCAACGATGTTATGATGGATATCTTCAATCGAAATGATCGAAAAAAACGGAGTGGGAAGTGTTTATGGATGACTTTTTTAGTCTATCGGGGTTCTTTCTCACTTGGCCTTTTCCCCATTTGGACAAATTGTTAAAACGGTGTGAAGGGGACACCATTTGGTCCTAAAACTGGGAGAAAAGCCATTTCATTGTTAAAAGAAGGCATTGTTCTTGGACCACAAAAATCCTCCAAGTCGAGGAATTGAGGTCGACGACTGAGCTAAAGTTTGACGTTTTCGCTAAGTCTCCCTTACCCGTTACTAGAAAGGTTGTTTTTGTGTCCGATCGTTTTCTTGGCACGCCGGTTTTTACGACGGTTTCATACAAGACTTCTCAAAAATATCCCGCCAAATTGGGACTCACCTGCTGAAAGAGACTCCATTTTCTTCTCAAAAGAGTTGTATCGAATCCTTTAATACACTAAAAGAAAATTGGACTGAGGCTCCAATTTTTGCTCTTGCATCCCGAACTAGGACTTGCCCTTCGAACTCATGTGTGAGCAAGTTGATTTTGCAATTGGGGCAAGCCTAGGGCACACGAAGAACAAGAGTTTCCAATCCAATATCTATGCCAAGCAAAAACCATGACTTGTAAGCTTCAGCACACTACACTAGACCGAAAAAGAATTACTTGTGTAGTGTATGCTTTTGAGAAATTTCGGTATATCTTGTTTGTATTAGAGCATAGTGTATACCGACCATTGTAATAAAGTTATCTTCTTCGCTAAACAAAGGATGCTAAGCCTAAGACTTGATGCGGTAGATCCTTTGTGCTCCAAGAATTTGATGTTGTCATCCGAGACAAAAAGGAGCAGAGAATCTGGCGACAATCACTTTTCAGACTGAGAACCCTCATCAAGATAAACTCGAGAACAAGGAAATCACGGAAACATTTCCTCTCGAAACTCTTGGATCGGTTGCTCTTCATATTGATAGTACCCCATGGCTTGCAGATTTCGCAAATTACCATGCAGGGAATTTCATTGTCAAGGGAATGTCATCCCAACAGAAAAACAAGTTTTTCAAAGATGTCAAACACTACTTCTGGGAGACCCCTTCTTGTTCAAAATTATGTGCGGATCAAATGATCGGGCGTTGTAGTGCACTGACAAAGAAGCTTCGACATTCTTGAAAGCTTGCCACATTGACCCACCGGGGACATCACGGTGGCAAATATCTCACCGCCAAATAGGTCTTCTGAGCCGGATTCTTTTAGCCTTCAATATACAAAGATGCCCACGAGTTGGTTAAAAATTGTGACTCGTGCCAACGACAAGGAAAATTTTCACAAAGGGATGAGATGCCTTAAAATTCCATCCAAGTTTGTGAAATCTTTGACGTTTGGGGCATCGATTTCATGGGACCCTTCCCATCTTCTAGAGGCAACAAATACCAATTGTTGTCTGGTGTCGGAATACCTGTCAATATGGGTTGAAGCGGACAAGCGCTCACCATCAACGAAGCTCAGAGTAGTTTGCAAAATTTCTTAAATCTCTCTTTGCCAGATTTGGTGCTCCTCGTGCCATCATCAGTGATCGTGGAACACATTTTTGCAAAATCAGACCAGTTATGCAAAGGTCATGCTTATATACGGAGTCATTCACGTCTCTCCAAGCGTATCACCCAAGACAAGTGGGCCAAGTTTACAGTATCGTATCGTGGTTTAAAATAGATTTCTTGAATGGGACGCGTGTGGCAAAAAAATCGTGCCTCTTGTCGGACAAAACTGGATGACGCTCTGGGCCTTCCGTTTACCAGCGTACCAAAAACACCCATCGGGTGCACTCCGTACAAGCTTATATATGGAAAGCATGTCTTATGCCCGATTGAGTTGGTGACACAAAAGCTTACTGGGCTCTTAAAAAATGCAAACTTTGATATCAAAACCGCGGGTGATCAAAGCAAAGTTCTATCTCCAATGATATTAAGTGAACTGCAGGTCCTTTTTTCGGAATTTGGTGATCAAGTATGAAAAATTCTTTGATTTACAAAGAGAAAACTAAGAGGATTCATGATGCAAAGATCAAAACCCGCGTTTTCAATGTCAGTGATCAAGTCCTCCTCTTTAACTCAAGATTGAAAATTTTCTCCGGCAAGTTGAAGTCCCGTTGGTCAGGACCATTTACCATTGTTCATGTTTTCCCGTATGGCACCGTTGAGTTATCCCAAAACTCCGGGCCAAACGTCAAAGTAAATGGTTATTGTCTCAGCACTACTTGGAGGTGATAAATCACTGCTATGATTTCCCGGATCATCCAAACCTTCATAAGGACAACTTAAATGCAGGGAAGGGGTATTGGGTCAAGTTAGTGAACCTAAACAAGCGCTTCGACGGGGGCACCCCATGCTTTTCCTGTATATCAGTAAGTAGGAGGTATGCTAGCTTAGTAATGATATGTGTTTAGTTGTCGCTCTGTTTATTTGGCGAGGCTGGCTTGCCTCTTTCCTTTTCCATGTTTTGTGTTTTGTGCTATATTGTCCAGGATATCCTGGATTTTTGAAGCCTCTCGTGCTCGCGGTATTTGTCCTTCGATCACAAGAGCTTCACAATCCTCAGCTTCATTTGGGAATCCCGATATCCTAATCATATCGACTAACGTTTATCTTTAAGCATAATCATAAACGCTTTAGGATTTTTATGTAGAACCCATTCGTAATACATTAAGGACAATGTTTCATTTAGTATGGGGGGATCTATCGATTTGGATTGTTCATTGCAGCCGTTGTTTCTCAACACTAATCCGTTTTTACCACCAAAATTTCCAAAAAAACTTCAATATTCTAAAATTCAAAATAAAATAAGTTTGTTTGTCAACAATTTTGACTTTCCACTGGGTAGAATAAGAGTTAATTTTGACTCGATCGAGCGTGTTGAGCTCTAGCTTGTTCCTTAACTTTTAGACTAAGCATTTGCGAATTTGCGAAGAACGAAAAATGATAGTGTTAAGTATGAGCTTGGTTTGCTAACTTAGGATTATTTGGAATCTTAAAAGCTCATGTGTGTAATTTTCGCTTTTTCTCCCATAAGATTCTAAATGATTATTAAACGTGATACTTTTGGAATTTAAACCTTAATCAATTATTTTTATTGTAGTTATTATTAGTTAGAAACTTTAGACTTTGTTCAATTTATACTTGAATTGAAATTTTTCAAAAAGACGTTTTCCAATTGTGTAAAAAAATATGATGAAATGCAAATTTATAATAAATTAAAATGTGGGTTTGATAAAGAATTTGTTGAATAATTACCGGCTCTCACCGATGTTACAGCCTTCTAAAGAAAGCCCGATAGTAGAATAATTATCGTGACTAATAAAAGTTTGTGCTTCTTGCCGGGCTCACAACACCGATTGTGCAGCCTTCTAAAAAGTCGGTTGGGTCACAACCATATTTGCACCCTATTTAATGGTCAAAATATTAAGAATAAAAAGATCTCTTTGTGTTAAATTCAAATATGCTTTTGAAACTTTGGGCTATTATATTTTATATGATATTGTGCATACGGAAAAACCTGAGAGTTTATGAAACCTAAAGGTCCGTGTAGTATCGATAATTAGTCTCTGTCGGGAGTGTCAAATGCATGGTCACTTTACCGCAAGGTTGGGATGTGCCGAGACTGAAAGTCGCTACCATGGTTGATCTCGCCTTCAAAAACTCATTATTCTCGGGTGGAACGTGAAACATAGAATGTTGCAAACATTGATCCATGGTTGAAATTCAAAATAGCACATACACCTTAAGATATAAATTGTCGGGAGTGAAAAGTTTACAAATTGCAAATATGAGTAGTGTTAGCATCTTAACTCATAATTAGCGGTGATTTCGTTTTAAGCTTGGTTTTGAATAAGTGAAAAGTCGGGACGAAGAATTTATCCTTTTTGGGCATTCTCGGTTCGAAAATGCATCTTGTTCTATTGATCCCTTTAAGTTATTTAAATAAACGAAAGTCAAAACATTCTAAGTTAATTGATTAATGAAAAATGAAAAATACAAAGAGATGTGTAGGAATAGGTGTTGATATATAAAAAAAAAAAAAACAAAAAATTTTGGGGGTTTAAAAAAAATAAAAGGGGGGGCGGGGGGGATTTTCAAAAACTTGTGAGCTCTTAACTCCCTTGATCGAACATCATAGCTACTTTTTCAAGTTATTAGTCGAGGGTGATGAGATTCTTAGTTTTTTTAATGCTTACTTCATAGCATTGCGTCTGAGGAACGGAAATACTTTGTATGGGGGTTTTGTGTATGTGTTTATTACACACACCTATTTACCTTTAAAAAACAAGTTAAAATAAACCAAAAACGGACTTAAAATGCCAAAATATGCTTGTTTGATAATTGTGTTGTGCAGGAAGGATATCTAAGAAAAAGGACGAAAAACGAAGCCAAAAGACCAAAACCAGACACGGAATGGTAATGCGATGAAAAGACAAAAATCAAGACAAAGCCCAGTGTGAAAAAAGTTAACCAAGTCAATCCCGACAAATACAAAGTAATTAAAGTGAAGAAAAATAAGTATAGGGGCCAATACTGCCAAGTCCCTAACTTATTTAATGAAGGGAATTAAAAGAAGAAAATACTTGCAAGGGCTTAAACTGCCATTTCACTCAAGTTATTAACCCACATGGGTTATTTTAAATTTCCTGCCAACCCTTCCAATGATGTTAACCCAAAAGATTAACTTTGCCTATATCCTTTTATAACTTCGGGAGGGTATTTGCCAAGTCACAAACGATTATAAACCCAAGGACTGAAATTGCAACGACATATTATAACCATGAGGACATTTTTGAAATAACCCCAAAACCTATCCACCCCAGTTTGAAATAAAAACAATTCACTGTACATCTCCTACAACTTTTTCCCGCCAAATTCATAAACCCCTAAACCTGTCATTTTCCACCTCGTTGACCCCCCATAACACTCCAAAACCATCACCACCAGCAAACCCCACCCCCACATGGGCACTCGTCCACCTTGGCAATCCCCAACTCAACCATTGGACAAATTCTCAAGGGTTTAGATTTGAGGCCTTGGGCACCAAGACAATCCAAGGGCCAGGATTGCTTTGTGTTTATACACTCACAACAAACACAAGTCTCACTCTACTCAGAAAACTAGCACAACAAGTGAAGACAAGAAGAGAAGTCAAAACCCTAGCTCATTTATATATAAGCTTGTAAGCCATTGTGGTAAAAGAGAGTTAGTTTTTTTTACCCAGTCTTAGTTTTTAATTCTTGTACTTGTAATTCTCTTTTTAAGATTAATGAAAATTTCGGCTTATGTTTTAATTTGTGTTCTAAAGTCTCCAAGTTCTTGTTTCTTTCAAGCTCACTTTTAAGCTCAATTTAAGCCCACTTATAACCTGTTTTAAACTGTGATACAAATTTGAGAAAATTCAAAAAGAAAAGAAAAGGTAATGGTTTGATTAGCTCTAAAGGATGTATGTAGCAGTCTTGGATGTTTCCTTTTTTATTTTATTTTTTTAGTCTCATTGGTTGCTTAGTATAGCTTATTTATAAGCTAATTGGTAGGTTTTAGAGCTTATTAAGGTATTCATAATCCTGTTTTGAGCAAGGATTAAGGTATGCTTTCTTTTTAAATTTTTTCTTAAAAGTTACTGTAGCATAGCTTAATATCAGCTTATTGATGTCATTCTGTGCTTATTCATGTTTCTCTATGCTTATGAGTACCTATTGATTGCTATTTTGTCACTCCTTTGAATTTTGTTTGTAACTGCCATTTCTAGCTTGTAACTGTGTGTTTTCCTTCTTGCTTATTTTAGAGCTTAATGTTGTGCTTTTCTTGCTGCTAATTGCTTATTTGCATTGCTTAATTACCTATCTTTAATTGTCTTTCTTTAAATCTTTGTTAATTAGCCTCTTAATTTGATTTTTACTACTTAAAGGGGTGTTTGGGATAAGCCCAAAATGGGTCAAAACAGGAATGTCATGGGTTGTGGTCATATGGCCAACTTTGGCTTAAGTTATTAAGCCCTTTTGAGTCTGTTTTTCCAAAAATTTTAAGCCAAAAAACTATTTTTCAAGTTTTCTAAGTTGTTTCTTAAAACTGTGGTTTTAAAAGAGGGTCAAAGTGCTTATTTACTTAAGTTTAGTAGACCCGGAGTTGTATGTCAATTTTTGTGATCATTTACATGTGTTATAAAGCCAACTAGCCAAATGCGCGTAGGTTTCCTTGTGTTTGCTTAAGATCTGTCAACACATTTTTCAAGTTTTTCAAAAGTCAAAATCACCTATTTCTTTTTGCAAAAAATCAGCAGCTTAAAATTGTTTTTAGGAGCTTAAAATTTGAGCATAAGCTCACCTCAAGCTATGTTCAGTCTGTCTTGACTTAATTTTTTTATTCAGAGCTTATTTGACAGCTTATTTTGAGCTGTCAAATTAAGCCCTTTTTTTTAGAAAATTTGCCCTGGTGCTAGGGGCTTAACTTCAAGCCCACTGTTCTAGCTTATTAGGGGGCCTCAGCCCAAGCTTTTGGCTTTTCTAAAAAGCCAATAAGCTCTTTTATTAAGCCCTAGCTTTGTAGACCTTAGAAAGTAATCTAGGTAGCTTAACTTTAAGCTCAAATTAGGCCTTTGAATTTTTTTAGCATAGTGTAGTAAGTAGCGTAATTTCATTTCTAGCTTATTAAGTGCTTATTAATGGTTAAATTTAGCTTACTTTAGTTGTAGTTGCTTATTAGAATTAAGTTTTCCTTGTTTCCTAGCTTATCTTGCCCCTTAACAAACCTAGCAGTCTTAAATTCACCCTAGCAGTACTAACTCCAAAGTTAGTACTGCTGAGTGTTTAAGCCAGCTTTTGGCTTATTGGGCTTCTTTCATTGGCTTATTTTTGTTCCTAGTAGTTCATGATGTTGGTGTGTTAAGTTGTGTGTGCTCATTTTCCTACTATCTTTGCTTAATTGTCCAAAAAGTCACCAAGAAAAAGCCATTAAGCCTTAGCTTAATTTAAGCTTCTGTCCAATCAAAAAGCCCTTTTTCTAGCTTATTTATAAGCATTCTCAAAAAGTCCTAGTTATGAAAAATGTTAAGCTTCATGTGCTTAACAAAGTTGTGTAAAAAGTTTTGAAAAAAAAAGGGGAGATAAGGGGAAACCTGGGTGAGCAAGACTCGAACCCGGGTCTCACCCTCAATACACCCCTTTTATAACCAAACCTCTTACCGCTGTGCCCTTGGGTCTTTTCTGTTAGACCCTTGGGCACTTGGTTATTTAAAGGGGTTTTGTCCCTTAAGCTTATAAGCTCGTTTGAGCTTATTTTCGGCTTATTTATAAGCCGAATTTTGGGCTTCTTATTTTTCTTAGGTAGGATTTTAGGTCTAGTAATTTTAGTAATTTTTTTAGAATTTTTAAAAATAGTTTAGCATTTTTTTTAATTTAATTTCGTTAAAAGTTTTAAAAATTCATAAAAAATACAAAAATTATCAAAAAAATATTTTTCTTTTTTAGAAAATTTTCTTTAGTCATAATTTACGTAGGAAAAATATAAAAACTTTCGTAGGGTTAATTTTTCAAACTTTTGATTTTTAAAGAACGGGTCTCGGGTACGGATTTTGACTTGACTCGTTTTTGGGTCAAACGACCTCCGTTTTCAGTCTAGTCTTTTTCATTCTTCATTATTAGTTCCCTAGAGTAGTTTAGAAGTAAAAATTTCTTTGTAGGGTTAATTTTGAAGATTTTAGGTTTTTGACCCCTTGTTCGGGATTCCTGCTCTCGTTTTTCAGCTTAATTTCATAATTTTTAGGTTTTTCTCAATCGTTTTTGTTTGTTATTGATTAATTTAGCTTTCTACTCTCTCAAATCATTAATCCCATTCAAACTCTAATTTTCCGACTGTATCGATTCTCCAGCACAGCCTCGTTGGGGATAAACGACCCGGGGATATTCTTTATTACTCCTCGGTTTTATTGATTGTTTTTAAATTATACTTACTATATATATTGTATTATATATTATATATATTTTAAGGTGTAGTTTAGCATTCAATCAGAGGTCCGGGCATTTAGAAAAATACATCCATATAAAACTAGAGCTCTCCCAATGAGAGTCTAGATAGTTACATAGCATATTCGACTTATTAAAGTCGAATAGTACATCATAGTTAGTTGGTGTAGCCCCAAATTATAGTTGGGGTAATAGGAAACGTTCAATAAAGAAAACCTTGTGAGATTGTATTCTTAATTATTCTGCTGCGTGTTATCAATCATTGTTATTGTTCATCCTTGATACAAATAGGGGAAGATTGTTGGGATTCTTGATTTGATGAGACAAAGTGAATAAAAGAATGAAACAAGATGGAAACAAGAAGGACCAAAATTGTCATCATGAAGTTCTACAAGATGTAGAAGAAAATAAAGATTTGGTCAAAATAAGATAAGAATGAATATTAATGAGAAGATAATTAATTGATTCTCTCATTAATATATTAATTAGTTTCCTTGTAAGCCTAAGACTCCTTACGCTATAAAAGGAGGTCCATGCATTTAGAAAAATACATCCATAGAAAACTAGAGCTCTCCCAATGAGAGTCTAGATAGTTACATAGCATATTCGACTGACTAAAGTCAAATAGTATACCATAGTTAGTTGGTGTAGCCCTAAATTATAGTTGGGGTAATAGGAAACGTTCAATAAAGAAAACCTTGTGATAACTTTGATTTTGTTCTTAATTATTCCGCTGCGTGTTATCAATCATTGCTATTGTTCATCCTAGATACAAAGATCTAATCAATCTTGATCTAAAACGATCTTATCAATCATTGATTTGTTCTTAATCTGTTGCATGTTAAAGACTACAAAGATATGATTTGCAGCTTATTATGTGTGGTGACATAATCAAGGATTCTAATTCTTATCTTAAGTCAAGGGGAAGCATTAAAGATTTTATTTCATTTAGGGAGATGATTACATCTCAACTTTAGGGGAAGCTTTGGCTTTATGATGAAGTTCGTATGAGACTTTATTTGTTTTGTCATCATCAAATAGGGGAAGATTATTGAGATTCTTGATCTGATGAGACAAAGTGAATAAAAGAATGAAACAAGATGGAAACAAGAAGGACCAAAATTGTCATCATGAAGTTCTACAAGATGTAAAAGAAAGTAAAGATTTGGTCAAAATAAGATAAGAATGAATATTAATGAGAAGATAATTAATTGATTCTCTCATTAATATATTAATTAGTTTCCTTGTAAGCCTAGGACTCCTTATGCTATAAAAGGAGGTCCAGGCATTTAGAAAAATACATCCATAGAAAATTAAAGCTCTCCCAATGAGAGTCTAGATAGTTACATAGAATATTCGACTGATTAAAGTCGAATAGTACACCATAGTTAGTTAGTGTAGCCCCAAGTTATAGTTGGGGTAATAGGAAACGTTCAATAAAGAAAACCTTGTGATAACTTTGATTGTGTTCTTAATTATTCCGTTGCGTGTTATCAATCATTGTTATTGTTCATCCTAGATACAAAGATCTAAACAATCTGATCTTACAACGATTCTTTAATCTACATAATTGGTATCAGAGCCTCGTGGCTCTCGATCTAGGATTATACAAGGTTTATGTATCGAATTTGTAAAGAAAAGAAGGTATGAATTTCTGTTTTAAAGTTTATTCAAATTCGGTAAAGCAATGTTTTGTTGATGGATCTGGTTCTTTATTTGATTTTATATATCTAATCATCATCATTGATTCATGGTTTTAAGATGACACGAAACCAAAGAGTTCATGATAGTCGGTTGCTGGAAATCCTAACTTTTTAGGGTTTGGATACTCTTCTCCCTAATCGTGTTTGCTATTGCTACTGATGGTGTTGTCAGTTGGCAAGTATGATGTTGTTGTAGGTTATCATAGCATGTCTAATGATGGTGGATCTGATGTATGTGCCACTAAGATGCGCAAAATGGTGTACGATGATGGGTCTGTTGGTGAACCCTACGTAATGATGTAACTCTTAGGGTTTTGGTAACAGTAGTATAAATGATAGAATAATGAAACTCTATATGACAGTATTCATTGCTTTTGGGTTAAGTGAGCTTTATGTTAATACTGTCAAAAACGTTAGTACTGATTGTTATTGCTTGTTATTGCTGCTTGGTTCGCAAGAATATATAGCGTAGACCCACTGCTGCTAGCACATAGGTTTATACACATGGGTTCATGGATGTTATAATGTTCAAAAGCAGTTAGGTTCACATATATGTCATTGGATATTATAGCAATACTATTTGTTAAAACTGTTTACGTGGGGCACAAAGATAGACTAGTACTGTTGAATGTTCATGAACATGTTGGGGCTCAAAAGAAGTTAGTACCACTCTATATAGAGTTAGTACCGCTCGGATTAGCGATGACCTAGTAACATATTAAGCGTTACTATTTGCAATGGGAGGAAGGAGAAATTGATTTGGTGACAGTTTTGTAACAGCTTTGTGACAGAACAGTAACAAAGTTGTAACAGTTTTGGGACAGAAAATGTGTCGCTAAGTGCTTTGGTTTGTTAATACTGCTTGTTGAAGCAGTTTGTACCGTCAGTGTTATCCGACATAGCTAGTTTGTACCGCTAGCTTTATCAGATATCGGGGGATACGCGTTGTTTGATTTTTGGATGGTTTTGGATTTCGAACATAACTATTTTTTTAAATAGTTTATTCTTATTGATTCATGGCTCATTTTTGGAGATTTATTGAAGATGTGATTACGAAGACGATTGAATATTTCTTATTTAATGTTGTAGTTGGGTTTCACAGGTGCGTGTCTTATCATATCTTAAAGTCGTGTTTATAGCAGGACATTGACTTTAAAGATAACTTGTTCGTGCTTATATGGTGTGACGAAGACTTGTCAAAATCTAGCAAAGGTGTGTGATTTTTCTTATAGGTGCTCAATGCTCACATTTGTTATCACTTAGTATGTTTCTCATAGAAGATGAGGATTTTGTCAAGAGGTTGCAGTCTACTTATATTTCACAGATTTATTTATAAGTTTAATGTCACGTGGATAGTGCAAGACATAAGACACAAGTTTGGGAGATTCAACTTCTTCATCAAATTCGTTATACTCTATTTTCTTCATTAGTGATCACTACATAGAGCCTACATAGTTCGGGATTCAAGAGATGGTAAACATATGAGTTTTAGGGGAAGCTTATTATTTAAATGTTTAACCATCTACATGCACCACTTGAGGGGAAGTGTTTACAAGTTGTAAATCTACAAGAAGACCCCTATTGGATGATTACAAAAAGGGGAAGAAGACTACAGAGATATGATTTGCAGCTTATTATGTGTGGTGACATAATCAAGGATTCTAATTCTTATCTTAAGTCAAGGGGAAGCATTGAAGATTTTGTTTCATTTAGGGAGATGATTACATCTCAACTTCAGGGGAAGCTTTGGCTTTATGATGAAGTTCGTACGAGACTTTATTTGTTTTGTCATCATCAAATAGGGGAAGATTGTTGGGATTCTTGATTTGATGAGACAAAGTGAATAAAAGAATGAAACAAGATGGAAACAAGAAGGACCAAAATTGTCATCATGAAGTTCTACAAGATGTAAAAGAAAATAAAGATTTGGTCAAAATAAGATAAGAATGAATATTAATGAGAAGATAATTAATTGATTCTCTCATTAATATATTAATTAGTTTCCTTGTAAGCCTAGGACTCCTTATGCTATAAAAGGAGGTCCAGGCATTTAGAAAAATACATCCATAGAAAACTAGAGCTCTCCCAATGAGAGTCTAGATAGTTACATAGCATATTCGACTGATTAAAGTCGAATAGTACACCATAGTTAGTTGGTGTAGCCCCAAGTTATAGTTGGGGTAATAGGAAACGTTCAATAAAGAAAACCTTGTGATAACTTTGATTGTGTTCTTAATTATTCCGGTGCGTGTTATCAATCATTGTTATTGTTCATCCTAGATGCAAAGATCTAATCAATCTTGAGCTAAAACGATCTTATCAATCCACGACATTAAACTAGATTCATCTTTTGCGTACGTAAATGGTTACTAGATTAATAAATCCCAATACCGAGTGCTCTCAAGGTGAATATGAAATGAAGAGAAAATTTTAACATATATTACAAATTCAATAAGAGCACAAGGTACCAAGTGAGTAATCCGATGGCGTTATAGCAAAAATTGACGTGTCACCTCAGATTTTTCACCTATAACCAAAAATCTATAACTTAACCCAAAAATACTCTCCATCCATCACTAAGTTATAGAACACCCCCGACCCCACACTTAACCCTGAAACATATGAAAAAAATGAAAAAAAATACCTTATGGCTTGGCTGGTGTATTTGGCGCAATGTCTTATAACACGACGGGTGTGCCATATGGCTATAACGCGCCATATGGCTCAGGGTCACGAGTGCTCTAAGGATCAAATAAAACAAATCCATCAAACTAAAAAAAACTCATTTTCACTCCTGTTTTAAGATATCTTATAAACCGTTAATCGTTACACAGAAAGAATCATCCTATCGCGACGAACTTTTTTTTTGAACTTTTTTGTACATATTGAAATTGACACGATACAAAATCACATGTGATTTATGATATCAATTCTAAAGTTTCAACAACAAGTGTTTGATATGCGTTAAGGGTTAGGTTTTAGGCTTTTTAGTGTTTTGAGTTTTGCGTTTTAAGATTTACATGTTAAGGTTTAGGTATAGGATTTTTAGCTTTTATGGTTTATGTGTAAGTGAATTTTAGGGATTATGGTTTTAGAGGTTTGAGGGGGTTATGCTTTTTAGGGTTTAGGGATTAGGCTTTTTTATGGGTTATTAATTTTTGGGGTTTGGGGCCTAAGCTTTTCTAAGGTTTATGGGTTAGGGTTTTTAAAGAGGTTAGGGTTTTTTTGTTTAGTGTTTTTAGATGGTTTTAGGGTTAAGGTTTTTTATAGGGTTTACATGTTAGGTTTTTTATGTTTAGTGGTAAGAATTTTGGTTTAAGAGAACACAATCAGATATTTGACAAATCATATGTGATTTTGTCGTGTGTAAATTTAACACTCTTAAAAAATTGAAAAAAGTTCTTCAAAAATACATTGGATTGCCCCTTAATAAATAATGATTTAATTCTTGTCGCAATGATATGATTAGTTTCGTGTAACGATTATCGGTTTGTACAATACTAAATTTTAAACAGAATGATGAAAGTGTGGTTTTTTAGTTTGATGAAAAACAAGTGTAGAAGATCTTTCATTTACTTTTTAGAGGATTTTTGATCTATATTGATCTTACCTCATGAAATGAACACTAATGTTTTGTAAATAGATAACAAAGGTAAATACTATTTTAAAATTGATAAATTATTAGGAAGTTTACAAAAAGTTGGTCTATAATATGTTGCAACCAGATAATGACAAGCGTATTTAGGCATAAAATTAGTCATCTATACTACTTATAATAGAGGAAGGCATTTTCAAGAATTAAATGCACTACTAACTTGAAAATTCAAACATACAAACATCTATACATAGTGTATAACTTATTAATGCACTAAGACATTAAAAACTTGAAAATTGAAACATCTATTATGCTTAAAGATTAGGTAAACATATTTATTATGGAGGCTTTAAGAGGAGTGACACAAGCTTTGTTAATTGTACACATCCATATGAATAAGTGGCCTAATCGATGCTTCGGTGTTGTATCCTAAGCTTTACCCGATGTACTTTGATTTATTGTGGAGGCCTTCTGAATATGAAGAGTGTGGCTACTTTTCAATAATCCGTCCTCCTCCAATCAGTTACAAATCTCCACTACCTCCATTTAAATTTACCACCATTAAACCCCTCAACATCCAAGAAGCGAAGGAAGCTATGAGTCAAATTCTTTTTTAATATTAACACAGAATCATCATCATTCGTCAAACAAAACAAACGGGTAAATAATCTATTTGTGTTTGAGATTCCTATGATCTATTATTTAGTTTAATTTTGTAAAACCTAGTTATATTAAGAGTAAACTGCAAAAATCATCCCTGTGGTTTGTAGTTTGTAGCACTAATCATCCCTAGCCGATACTATTGACACTAATCATCCCTGAGTGGCAAATGTTCGGCAAAAATCATCCTTATTGGGGATGATTTTTGCAAAAAGTTTAACAAAAAGTTTTGCAAAAATCATCCCTCTAGAGATTATTTTTGCTGAACATTTCACTACTCGGGGATGATTAGTGCCAATAGTATCGGCTAGGGATGATTAGTGCCACAAACTACAAACCACAGGGATGATTTTTGCAGTTTACTCTTATACTAATTAATTGCAGGGAAAGAGATCTATTTGTTATTAATTGAAGAACAAGATGTTTCTAACAAGGTACACTTTTAATATTTGTTTTTATTGTTGTTTCATTGATTAGGTTTTATGTTTGCCCTAAT
>BQNB010100699.1:7449-24642 GCA_026074375.1 Tanacetum coccineum
ATCTAATCCTTATACTAACTACGAGCTAAGACTTGTTACAACTTTGGAAGTGACCGACACTTTTCGTGTTTCCAACAGGGTGGCAATTGAATTGTGTTCGTGTTGACCTGTTCGGGTTCGCGGGTTATTATAACCTCTACCCAAAAAACGACTCATTTATTAATGTGTTAAAAAACTCAACCATAACCCAGACCTGCATAACACGTGTAACCCGTTTGTGACCCGTTTAACTTGTTTAAGTAAATAGGTCAAACGGTGAATAAGATTTGTGGTTTGTCGATTTAACTAATTTAAATTCAAAAATGATATAAGGATTTAAAGAAATGATAAAAATAATATACAAATAATTCTACGACAGTTTCAACGATATCTTAGTTATAATTGTAACTCGCTCATATTAAGTATATAACCAAAAATATTTAATCAAATCCAACATAAAATCCAAGTTATATATTTTATTTTAGAGGCTTACATTTACTAAAACAGGTTCACGTACCCAAACACGACCCATTTATTAAACGGGTTAAACGGATAGACATGTTTTTGACCCAAACCTGTTTATCCTCAAACCAAACCTGTTTAACTTCGTGTCGGGTTCGTGTCATTCATCATGTCGTGTCAAAAATTACCGCCTTAAGTAAAAAAATCAAAATCATAGATAAAATATATTTCTTTGAAAACAATTATTAGGAAAATAAAAGAAATAAAAAATCTAGGGCTTGAAATTTATTAGTCAAGTAACAACAACAACGCCCAAATTTTCGTCTTTTCCCTCCCTCAAATTCACAAAATTCCCCCATTCCTTTATTACATTCACCTAATTTTTCTTTTTTCATTCATATCAATTCTTTACAATCAAATATCATCATCAGCTAACAGATCCCTAACGGTATGTTCATTAACCTAATCTTTTTTTATTTCAATTCATTTGGTGTAATTGTTTGTAAAGGATGAGGTTTTCCCTGTTTAGCTTACCCTTAGGTTATTGCGATAAGTTTTTTAGTTAGCGAATATATGTATATTTGTTTATTAATATGTTTAATTTTGATTGTTAGTTTTTTTTTTTTGTTAAAACCATGCCTAATTATATGTTAGCGAATCGAGTTTTTTGTAATTGTAATGTAAAATGGATGAGGTTTTTCTTGTGATTGTTAGAGCATACGGTATGGTTGGCTGGTTGGCCTTCGCGCCGTACCCACCTGCCCACGCGGTGGATTTTCCCCCTTTTTTTGTTTTTTGTTTTTCTGTGTTGTATTTGTGCTTTAGTCGGTTATGTGTGGGCAAGAGGGCATCGTGTGGCACGAGAATTATGAGGGAGGGTGTTTTGTGCCGAGTGATAGGTTCTCGTGTTATAGGAAAAAAGTGTTGAGGTGGCACCACTTTTCCCACGGCACCACTACATGGCAACAAACCATACCTTATACTCTTAGCGATGTTTACCTGACCACTAGGTTGATAATATTGACTGAAGTTTTAGTTGCAGCCTGTAATGGTGATTTGTGCTGGTTATACGAGTTTGATATGATTGTAATCGTAAACTCGTAGTGATTTAAGTTTAGAGGGTGTTTGGGAGTTTTGGATTTTGCATTCTGGAGGAAATTATCTGGCAGATGATTAGGGAAAAAAAACGGTGTTTGGTTAATGGAAATATCTTGAAAAAAGTGATTACTGCGTTATCTTTGAGAGTATACTGAACATTGAAAAAGTAGGCTGACACCAGCTTTCCAGAACGCAGAATTCGTTTTGAATTACTTTTAGTATAAGGTGTTTTGAAAAAGTGATTACTGCGTTATCTTTGAGAGTATAAGGTGTTTTGAAAAAAGTAGGTTGGCGCTAGCTTTTGAGAATGATGTTATATCTTTTTGAAACATAGATTATCTGCATTTTTTTAGAGAATATATGTAGTTTTGAAATACATAAGTTGACACTAGCTTTTGTAGAACGCTGAATCTGTTTTGAAAACACAGATTATCTGTGCATTTCTAAGAGAGTATAAGGCTATAAGCAGTTTTGAAAAATTTGGTTGACACTAGCTTTTGAGAACACATAATCTGTTTTCAAAACATAAATTATCTGCATTATCTTAGAGAGTGTACACAGTTTTGAGAAGTAGGTTTCCAAAACGTAGAATTTGTTCTGAAAACGTTATCCCAAACACCCCTTTACACATTTTTAATATAAAATGTGTATTCGTATAAGGTTTTCCTCATAGCGTGAGAGTCTTTTAACTAAGATGTACGTGGCTTAACTGGGGTATAAGTGTGACCGTTTCTGACCCTTTCCTTGGACACCCCGAAGATATTTACCCGGTGAGGCTTGAACCTGAGACCTCTTGTGAGAATATCAGGACGCCTGAACACTAGGCCACCTTCGTGGTGGTTATTGGTCTTTGATGAATTACATGTTTGAGAAATTAGGTTGACCATATTGACTGTATGTTGACATTAGCTTTTAAGAACGCAGAACCTGTTTTGAAAACTTAGATTATCTGAATTATCTTAGAGAGTATAATCAGTCTAGAAAAAGTAGGTTGACACTAGCTTTTGAGGACCCATAAATGTTTTCAAATCGTAGATTTTCTGCATTATCTTAGAGAATATACGTAGTTTTGAAAAAGTAGGTTGACACTATCTATTGAGAACGCAGAATCTGTTTTTAAAACATAGATTATCTGCATTATATAAGAGAGTATACCTAGCTTTGAAAACACAGAATCTTTTTTGAAAACGTAATCCCAAAACCCCCTCTACACGCATGCTGAATTTCTGATAAATTTTTTGTATGATTGTAATTGTACTCGTAATTGTTGTTGCAGGGTCTTATTGGTGTTTGTTTAGTGGAGATGTGTTGATGGATCTGTGAGGAATTAAGACGAGGGAAAAGTTAGATCTTAGATAGTTATATCATTACAGTGGGTGAAATACTGAAATATTTTGGATAGTAAAAGCTGGATTGCTTGATTTATATGTTCAGTTGATCTGAATATGGAGTCAGAAATCACGAGTCCTTCGACGAGTATGGTCAAATGTTGTGATTGTGGTTGTAGTTATTGTCATCCAAGTAACGGGTCTTATTCCGGGACATGGTTAAGATCGGTTAAACGGAAAGTAGACGAGTATGAAGAAGATGGTGACAAATTCTTTATACCAGGTCTTGTAATTCCTGCTGTAGCTCGTGTGGAGATTGAAAATGAATGTCACGCGTTGCGTGAAATGGTTAGTAACCAACAACGCACGATTCAAGATCTCATTGCTGACTTAGAGCAAGAAAGATACGCGTCTTCTTCAGCTGCCAATGAAGCCATGTCTATGATCTTGAAATTACAGCGTGAAAAAGCTGAAGTTCAAATGGAGGCTCGACAGTTCAAATGTTTTTCTGAAGAAAAAATGGCTCATGATCAACAAGAGCTTATGGCATTAGAGGAATTGTTGTATAGAAGGGAGCAGTCGATTCAATCTTTGACATTTGAAGTTCAAGCTTATAAACATAGGATGGTTAGTTTTGGGCTTACGGAATCAGAAGCAGACGGGGATAAAAGTTTTCTAACACATGAAAATAGTATTGCCACGAATTTAGAAAGCCAATTTGATTTCATGGCATATGATTACCCTCCTTTGAAATGCGACAATTTGAATGAAAAAACTGTGTACCCAGAAAACGATAGCGAAACAGTTGATATAGAAAAATATGCATTTGGTGAAACCCCACGCTCTTTAAAAGATATAGAAGAAAGAATTAACCAACTAGAAAATAGTCCTACACATAGTCAACCGATTCTTGAAAAGGTTATAGTCGGTCATTCACCGATGAAGAAACACTCGAGAAGATTTTCTAGTGATAGCGCTAGTTCGTATTTTGCAACGGTTAAGGAAGATGTGGTATCGGACTCTTCTAGGCTTGCAAACGAATTTCCTAGTTTCAAAAAGGTGGAGACGGTATCTGATTTTGGAGATGAAATGAGTGACAGGATTTATACTATTGACTCAATACATAACACAAATAATGATCCTAAGGCTAATATTGGTACTTATGATGATTTCATGAGTAGTCCTAAAGAGTCGTCTCGTGATGATATTGAAGATCCAGAAGTTAAGAAATTATATGCTAGGATTCAAGCACTTGAGGCAGATAGGGAATCCATGAGGCAGACACTTATTTCTATGAGGACAGATAAGGCTCAGTTGGTATTGTTGAAAGAAATAGCTCAACATTTGTGCCAAGAAATTTCACCACCAAGCCAGAAGCCTATAAAAAAACCCGCTGCTAGTGTGGGTTCGGCTTTCCTTTCAGTGTTCATGGTAATCAGCTTTACTTTTAGGATTTCCTTTTCTATATTTGTTTTGTAAAATTGCTGCTTATTTTGTTATCTTGTGCTCTTTGGCAGTGGATTGCATCACTTGGTTACTGGAGAAGGAAATCACAACGAAACAAGTAAGTAGAGATTATTTGTCTTATAAACTGATACATGTTTATATGTTGAGTTTGTTGACTTTAACTGCATGATATAGCTGGATAGTTTAGAGGTTGCAAATTTGACCTTTTTACTTATGACTGGATCTATTTGGGTTATGTTTTATACATAACAGACGAAATGGGTCAAACCAGTTGAAAGTCATCCAGAAAGTTTTGAATACATAAAAACATTTTAAATTGCTTTATAAAAAAGGTTGCAATAGTTTTGTAATCATTTAAAGAAGATAAATGTAAAAGTATGCTTGTTGACTGGCCTACCCGTGTTGAACAGTACTTTAATTTAATAGTTTTGACCCATTTCCCAATCCGCATAATACACCACTAGACGGCTTCATCATGATGATGACATTATTACTTCTTCTACCCTTAATGTTTTGCAAAGGCACCCTAATTTGAAAATGTCGAGTTATTATTTGTATGGGCTATGAGGCTTCCTAATATCTTATATTGATCATTTTTTGTTTTCTGAAATATGATGCAAAGGGAAGGAGTACATGAGCAGCGATTATTACAATCTTAGGCTCACAAGTCAGAACCAACTTGCTTAATGGTTAAAAATTTACATACGTATATTCATACACTCAACATCCAAAATATCAATTTCTAGAGAAATAACCTTATGCTGGATAGTTTATGCATGTCATTGTTCTACATGAAGCACAAAACATTGCTGGATAGATATAGCTGTAAAGATTGATATGCTTAACTCTAAATTTTTACACACTTGGTTGACGAACACTGATATGCTTTTTATTCATCTTCCTGTGGCCTTTCCAGGCACATTTTTAATGCGTTGGCGAGCAATGCAGGTTTGCTAATGCTTCTAGACAAAGGACCTCAGATGGGGAAATGGAGGTGCCTTTCATGTACCCAAGTTTGAAAAATCAATCTCAAAAGTATTTGTATCCACAACTCTACTCGTTTCAGCTATTCCAATTCTTCGATCTCTATCAGTCTCATATTCTTTTAGAATTTATGATTTTTTCAGATTTATATTGAAATATCCTCACGGGATTTGTTTAATTGCACCGCTCTGTTAGCTTGTGAAGTGTTATTTTTATTTTCTTGCGAGTGTGGATACAAATGTGGTCCTTGTAAGATTTGATGGAATATGCGGGTAGCATTATTGTAATATGGATACCTGCTCATGTATGTCGCATGCATTACATAACTACATTTTGGAATATTGTTTCTGCAACTCTATCCAATGTGGAATTTATGTTCACCAACGATACTCATAGTAAATCTGATAGTTTTGTACTAGTATCCTTTAAGAAGCGTCTTTGGTGCTCCATTTTGAACGCTAAATCCACAATCAACAGAATCAAGGTCTCCTTACTCCTCTGAGATTGTTGGAACAATCTTACATTTTTTATTTTGAGCTAATAAGAGACGTGGTATTAGTTCAAAATAATAAATCAATAAAGATAACAGTAGCACAAACAGCCAGTCATCTTAAGATGTCCCAAATATTAATGTTTGCTGCCATATTTATCATTTCATCCTTCAATCATAGCCAATCATCAGCCAATTGCTTATGAGTGAACTTCCGTAACTGTCACACTTTTGATGAATACCCACATGTGAAAAAAGGCACCGATCTCGCTTTGTCCACTGAAGCTTTTCTTCATGAGCATGGTAATAATTCCATAACAAGGATGAAAAGGCAAGGGAAACTGGATCTTCTTGTTTGACACCATAAAAATAGACCACTGTATCACTATTCACACATACATACAACAAAGTGACAAACTTAGTGGTAGTCAGCACTTGTGCACCTGGATTAGAAATTGCAACATGCAACATGCCTGAAGTCAGATACTCCGTTAAGGGTATTAAGCTGTGGGGCAAGAGTAATAGAGTAATGTAGCATTTACCTCACTACAAAGCTTTCTAGAGAAGAACCCAAACAACCAACCACACCTCTTTAGCAATCACCTTAATAACTTATTGTAGAAAAGCCCCAGGTCGTGAGGAATATGCTCAAGTGTATCTTGGACTCCCCAAAAATGCTTAAGTTGATACAAATTGACCTTCAAATTCTTCATTTCCATATCTGGGCACTTTAATCACCTAGCTTCATTGTAATCTTATAACAATTGGACACACAACACCTTTAGCTGCTCATTGTACGTGTGGCTCTTTATCTATATCAGCTTGAATGGACTTCACTTTGTCTCTCGACTTGAATACGTACCTTTTAAACACATTACTCTTCCTTCGACCTCAAAAAGGGTGACTTTAAGCTTTCTAACTATTACCCACTTTATACACACAATATCGCTCAATCTGCTAACTATGCCATTCTTGCTTAACAATGGGGATGAACTCTTATTTTTCAGCAATAATATTAGGAACTCTAAAGGCCGAATGGGATATAAAGGTTTTTATAATCGGCTGACTATATTAGGATATAATATATATCGTATATTGTGTTGTGAATGAATTGATTGGATGGGTCGAATTATATAATGAGGGAGAGGGTATTTATATAGCCATCAAACCCTAGTTTAAGATAAACTAGGATACCTTCATAATCCTTATCACAATATAACTCTATCCTTTAACTCTAAAATTGATCCCAAACCACCCGTTCTAGAAGCTATATTGGATCTGCCAACAAGTGACACCCACAGAGGTTCGGTTCTTTGTCAATTTTTATCCCTTCGGTTTTTATTTAACGAATATATTAATTAGTTTATAACGTCTAACTGTTAAACCAATAATCATTAAATAATTATCGTGAAGTATATTAAATCCTTAATAATAAATAAACGTATATTAAGTATTTAATAAACGTACTCTTCGTGTCTTAACGCGTGTGCCCCCAATAGGCTCACATATTCGTAACGTATACGTGCTAGCCAACTACCATAACCCAACAAAAGCTTTCTAGAGAAGAACCCAAACAACCAACCACACCTCTTTAGCAATCACCTTCAAAGGAAAAACTTATATATCTGGCGTAGGAGCCTTGTTATGTCCTATATCAAACATACGTTTTTATTTACTCTCCAGTGACGTGGCTAACCAACTTAGAAGCTTCCAAACTTAATAACTTATTGTAGAAAAGCCCCAGGTCGTGAGGAATATGCTCAAGTGTATCTTGAACTCCCCAAAAATGCTGAAGTTGATACAGATTGACCTTCAAATTCTTCATTTCCATATCTGGGCACTTTAATCACCTAGCTTCATTGTAATCTTATAACAATTGGACACACAACACCTTTAGCTGCTCATTGTACGTGTGGCTCTTTATCTATATCAGCTTGAATGGACTTCACTTTGTCTCTCGACTTGAATACGTACCTTTTAAACACATTACTCTTCCTTCGACCTCAAAAAAGGGCGACTTTAAGCTTTCTAACTATTACCCACTTTATACACACAATATCGCTCAATCTGCTAACTATGCCATTCTTGCTTAACAATGGGGATGAACTCTTATTTTTCAGCAATAATATTAGGAACTCTAAAGGCCTCATTTTTCATCTTTACTCCATTGGGAAACTTACTACATTAGGGGCCTTTGTGTGTGTGTGTGTGTGTGTGTGTGGGGTGGGGGAGGAGGGTGGTGGTTCATGCGTGTGTGGTAAGAAGTTACCATGAACTTGTGGATATTGACTTAAAAAATATGCATTTAACATAATCCTGTAACTTTTTTTTGGTAGTTTATACTTAGGGTTTTAGAGGCGAGTGTTGATATATATGCCTACATATGACTTAAAAAGGGAAGGAGGGGGGGGGGGGGGGGGTGGTTCATGCGTGTGTGGTAAGAAGTTACAAAGGAGGGGGGGGGGTTCATTGCGTGTGTGTAAGGAAGTTACCATGAGCTTGTGGATATTGACTTAAAAAATATGCATTTAACATAATCCTGTAACTTTTTTTTGGTAGCTTATACTTAGGGTTTTAGAGGCGAGTGCTGATATATATGCCTACATATGAGACCTAAAGTTATGTCTACTTCATACATCTTTGGCCAAGTGTCTTATACATCTCTTCTCTCATCACTTTTCACCAATCAATATTTTAAATCAACAAATCACATTTGTAGATCTAAATGTAGGTCAAAGTATTAGGTATACATTTCATTTTTCTTCATTGTAATCATTCAATAATAAACGTCCAATTACACCTTTAACTCGAAATTAATTCTTCCCCTATAATATCCTGTTATTGTGTTGATCTTATCTCATTTTGTCTTGAGTTGTGATAAGATCCTATCGTTTGGTATGAGAGCCACTTCATACATTCCCACAATTATGTTACAATTTCATCAATTCACCTATAAATATCATCAAGACTCATTCATTCATTTCTCATTTTCCATTTCCCAATCCAAAATACGTCAAAATTAACTCTTCTTTTCAGCTTTCCAATCTAAAATACGTGTAACTGAATCAAGTAAATTGGCAGTTCCAGTGAGTTAGTTACAATTCCGGCAAGTTAGTGACAGACGAGTTCTAGAGTTTTTGATCAGTTCTTGGTAAGATGCCGAGCCAAACGAGATCTAGTACTGTGGCCTACAAGACTAATGTTGTTCAACAGTTTACACCACAAATGCATTACAGATTGCCGCATCCCGGTCAAGGTATACTCGGTCCCGCTCCGGCTATTTATGCATCCCAGCCTACTACTCCACCAAGTGCGCTTAGCACTATGCCGATGCAAGACCCGACTTGGCACATGGACACAGGTGCTTCTTCTCATTTAAATTTTAATGCAAGTAATTTAAGTACCATTTTTTATAAATGCTTATTTTCATCCGTTCACGTTGGTGATGGCAAGTCTATTCCGACACTAACACATGTCATAGCATTATTCCTTCTCATCATCGCCCACTTCATCTTCATAATGTTCTTGTAACCCCCAATATAATTAAAAATCTCATTTCTGTTCGTCAGTTCACTAGGGACAATAATTGTACTATTGAATTTGACGTTTTTGGTTTTTCTGTGAAAGATTACTTGACTCGTCATATTCTCCTTCGATGTGACAGCTCGAGCGATCTCTATCCAGTTACCAAGCCGTTAACTTCTCCCAGTGCTTTTCTCTCGACAAGTGCTTCCACGTGGCATCAACGCCTCGGACATCCGGGTGATCAAGTGCTACGTTCGCTTGTCTCTAGTCGTTTTATTTCATGTAATAAAGAAAAATCTTCATATATTTGTCACGCTTGCCAACTTGGAAAACATGTGAAGCTTCCTTTTCATTCTTCAGATTCTACTGTTGAACATTGCTTTGATATTATCCACTCTGATTTATGGATATTCCCCATTGTTAGTTCTAGTGGTTTTAAATATTATGTCTTATTTCTCGATCATTTTTCTCATTATCTATGGATTTATCCCCTTCGTTCTAAATCTGACATGTTTGATAAATTTTTGCATTTTCGTACTTATGTCAAAAATCAATTTAAATGTGAAATAAAATGCCTCCAATGTGATCATGGTGGTGAGTTCGATAACAACCGACTCCACAACCTTTTTGTCAAAAATGGCATTCAGTTTCGCTTATCTTGCCTAAAATCCTCTCAACAAAATGGCAAGGCAGAACGAATGATATGCACAATCAATAATATCATCCGTACTCTACTATTTCAAGCACATCTTCCCCCCACTTTTTGGGTCGAAGCTCTTCATATGACAACCTACCTTCTAAACCTTTTACCATCTACGGAAATTCGAGACGAAGTACCTTTCACACGCCTATTTAACAAACAACCCGATTACTCCCGTTTACGAATTTTTGGGTGTCTATGTTACCCTCACCTTCATTCCCCTCACAAACTTGCCCTATGAGCCACTCCATGTATATTTTTAGGCTATCCCGCTTACCATCGTGGTTACCGTTGTCTAGACCTCGAAACAAACAAAATCATATTGTCTAGACACGTCACCTTTGATAAAACTTAATTTCCATACAAGTCCATGACTCCATCATCTCCACCCTTGTATCAATTCCTTGAACCTATGCCTTCCTCCTCCTTACTTCACCAAACCATACTCAACCCCACAACGCATACTCATGGCCCAACTGCCGACCCTCAACCCAACACTCATACTCAACCAATTACCAACCCAACCCAACCCAAAGTCCTCCTCACACCAATCAGTCTACCAGTCACGAACCACACAACACTCAAACCCAAACCCAAAACAGTCCGCTTCCACCACCCATATTCGATCCACCAAATCCACAAACCAATACCAACCCAGTTAATGAACCCACCCGCACTTATCCCATGATCATAAGGTCGCAATCAGGCATTATCAAACCCATCGATCGTTTGTCTCTAAATACTTTCTTGATTTCTCATATACCTATAAAATCCGTCTGACGCCTTAAAAGATCCTCAGTGGCGTAATGTTATGTACGATGAGTATAATATGTTGGTTAAAAATGGCAGTTGGTTACTTGTACCAAGGCCTGGAGATGTTAATATGGTTCGCTCTATGTGGTTATTTAAGCATAAGTTTCACGCTGACGGGACTTTGAGTCGTTATAAGGCTCGTTTGGTTGCTAACGGTAGTAGTCAGCAACTTGGTGTTGATTTTGATGAGACTTTTAGCCCGGTTGTCAAACCAGCCACTATTCGCACGGTTCTTAGCCTTGCCGTGTCTCGTAAGTGGCCGATTCACCAACTTGATGTTAAGAATGCTTTCCTTAACGGTGATTTATCCGAGACTGTCTACATGCATCAGCCACCCGGTTTTGTTGACGCTAGGTTCCCTAACCATGTTTGTCGTTTGCAGAGATCTTTATATGGACTGAAACAAGCACCTCGTGCTTGGTTTCAGCGTTTTGCAGGTTATGCCACACGGGCCGGATTTTATCACAGTCGTTGCGATTCTTCACTATTTATTTGTAGACAGGGTTCTCAGGTGGCTTATCTTCTTATTTATGTGGATGACATTATTATTACAACTTCCTCTCCAACACTACTACATTAGATTATAGATTCCTTACATAATGAGTTTGACATGACTGATCTTGGTGCACTTAATTATTTCTTTGGTATTTCTGCGGATCGCAATTCTACAGGTTTATTTTTGTCTCAAAGGAAGTACGCTCTTCAGCTTCTTGAGCGTGCTCACATGGTTCATTGTAATCCTTCTCGGACACCCGTTGATACCGAGTCTAAACTGGGTCCAGAAGGTGTTCCTGTTCATGATCCCACTTTATATCGCAGTCTTGCAGGGGGGCTACAGTATCTTACATTTACACGTCCAGATTTGTCTTATGCCATTCAGCAGGTTTGGCTTTATATGCATGATCCGAGGGAGCCTCACTTTGCTGCTCTCAAGTGTATCTTGCGATATGTTCGAGGGACTATGGACTTTGGTCTCTAGTTATATGCTTCCGCTACCACTTCTCTGGTTGGTTATATTGATGCAGATTGGGCGGGTTGCCCCTTTACACGCATGTCTACTTTAGGTTATTGTGTTTTTCTGGGCAATAATCTTTTGTCTTGGTCAGCTAAACGTCAACACACCATTTCTCGCTCCAGTGCTGAAGCTGAATACCGTGGTGTTGCTAACGTTGTCGCAGAGACTGCATGGCTTCGCAATCTACTCCGTGAGTTACATTCTCCTCTCTCGACTGCCACTCTTGTTTACTGTGATAACGTCAGTGCCGTTTATATGTCTGCCAACCCTGTTCAACATCAACGGACGAAACACATTGAGATCGACATTCATTTCGTCCGTGATATGGTTACCGCTGGTCAGGTTCGAGTTCTTCATGTACCATCGCGTTTCCAATATGCTGATATTTTCACCAAAGGACTACCTTCCGCATTGTTTGAAGAATTTCGATCCAGTTTGAGCGTACGGCCTCCTCCGGCTCCAACTGCGGGGGCGTATTAGTTGGCATATATTTGATTGGTCTCTTTCCAAAATTAGGTTTCTTATGTTTAAAATGCTTGGTCATAATTAGCTGTAAATTTAATATGATGAGTTGTCTTGGGATCAAAGCCTTATCTCTGTAAAACTATACAAGTCGATTGTTTTGTGAGGTTAATCAAGGAATCAAATTAAGCCTTTCAATATTTGCATCCCAATATTCATTATCCAGATTTTGTATAACATCTATTCAGTTGTCCTCAAGTGAAATCCGTCGAGTTTTGCATTAATAAACCTACATATATAGCTTTGCATTGAAAATCTTTTTGAAACGCATTCCTGATCGAACACAATCCTTGTGTCTTTTTTGACAGTTAACAAACAATCAAGGCATCAGTAACATGAGGCGCGGGCGTGCACGAGGTCAAGGTATATATATATAACTTAATTACATATAATGATTTGTAAATGTATGTAAGACAATTTTTCCATTTTGACGTAGCGAACTCCAATCTTGGTCATTTTTGTGTATCTATCTTGTAATTTCGTCAACTTAGTGTACGATTTTGAAAGTTCAGTACTTAATTCCTCAACTTTTAGAACCATATACTTTTGATATCGTACATTAAGTTGACAACATTGCAAAAGTAGATACACCAAAGTGACCAAGATTAGAGTTCCGTACATTAAAATGAAAAGAAGTGTCAAGTTAGATATATTTACAAATGATTAACCCTTGTTTAACTTCAGTCGTAACAAAATTTGGATTATATGCAGAAAGAGAAATGATCGACTGGCTTCACATTCAGCCATTGAATAACGAAGATCCACAAGAGGAGAATTGGAATAAAAATTTTATAATGAGTTTTCTTTTGTCTGGTTTTTTACTGTTCGTCAATTTCTTTTATTTAAGTGAAATGACTTGGTTATTTCATCCTATAACGAGTCAAGTTATAGGTTTGATGAGTGGCGTTAGTCACTTTAGTTTTATGCTCGGTTATGTGCTAGGATATTGTTAGTACAAAATTGGGGTAAGGGTTAAAATATGACTCAAATTACACGTCGGGTCGAGTTCCCGAATGATTTGAGCGTCAAACCTTGTACTAAAGCAAGAGAAGTGATGATTTCCTGCACAATCAAATAAACCGTTAGCCTTACCGTGGGGACGGACCCCACGGTTAGACTCCGGCGTGAGAGTAAGTAAACATGTAGAGAGAGAAAGTATGTGTATGTAGAGTGAGAAAATCATACCGTTCATTGTGTCAGAAGGTCCCTTTTTATAAGCGAACGAAATATTAGGGTTTCCTAATATTTTGTTTGTTTAGTTAGTGGCCAGAGTGGGTCCCTTGTCGGGCAAGGTTCCGTAATAACCGTGTGTACGGACGCGTGTGCTTTCCGTGGACGGAAGTATCCTATAGTTAGGTTCGCGTCTGTTTTGCTGTGTTCGGGCCTTGACCAATGCAGGATTGAGTTTAGTTTCGGCCCATGACTGCTAAGTTGGGCCCAGAAGCCAAAGTGATAGTGTGGCCCAAGCCCAGAGGCTTGGTATGCCTACTATACATCATCATATATGATCGAGATGTTTCTATCATATTAGCTTATGTTGCTCATCGGCTAATTGATATGGTCACATATGTTCATTAATTAATATGAATCAACCATACCAATGCTACTTATACAAAGTGAACACCATTTTCTCACCAGATGTGTTTTGAAACCTTTATTCGAGGAATATGAAGATGTCTTTGTTGTTCCAAAAGAGTTGCCATCTTTTAGGAGTCATGATCACATATTCCATTCAAGGAACACAACCAATTAATATTAGACCATATAGGTGGCATCCCTCTTCTAAAAAAGATGCAATTGAAAACATAGTGCACGAGTGATTAGATTCTGGTGTGATAAGGCAGCTCATTTTCCTCACATGTGGTCATGGTTAAGACGAAAATGGAAACTGGAGAATGTGTATTATAGTAGCTTAATAAATACACCATCAAACACAAGTTTCCAATTCCAAAATGAGTTGTTCCGATATAAAGTTTTCTCTAAGTTGGACTTGAGATCAAGATATCACTAGCTTAGAATGTTTACTGATGACATCTCTAAAACTATTTTCAAGACTCATCAAGGACACTATGAGTTTTTGATAATGCCATTTGGTTTTATTAATGTTCCATCTACTTTTCAAGCTCTTATGAATGAAGTATTCAAGCCATTTATGAGCAAGTTTACATTAGTGTTAGTTGATGATATTTTGGTATATAGTCCTAGTTTCACAAGTTGATGACCTAGCTTAGTAAGTGTGTTTTTATAGCTTCATAAGTAGAGTATTTGGGACATATCATTTTTCATAAGGGAGTGTCCACTTATCCTTCTAAAATTAAGACTATGAAGGCATGGACAATTCCTAAGAATTTGAAACAACTTAGGTGCCGTTTAGTTGGGGTATATTGGGGGGAATTCATGGCACTTGCATTTTAATTTCCTCCAAATATTGTGTTTGGTAACACAAATGGGGGAATTTAAAATTCCATGAATTGCCAAAATGGGAGAAATTAAAATGGCTTCAAAAAGTGAAGAATTTTCATTTACTTGGAAAAAAAATTTATAAACTTTTTTTTCTTGTTGTTTTTGTTCTATTTTTTCTTGGTTTGTATTTTTTTAAATCAAAAGATATCCATCACTTTAGTCGGGTCAGGTTGGTCACATTCGGGTCGGGTCAAGGTCGAGTCAATTAAGGTTAAAAATTTCATACCCGAAACCGACCCTATTTGAATTCGGGTTAGTAGGGTTCGTGTTAATTCGATCGGGTCCGTACGGGTTCGGGTCAACTCGGGTCGGGTCCGTTCGGGTTTGGGTCGACCCGAATATGAGTAAAACGTAATAAAATTGTTTTTTTTATCATCGTTTATATAGGAAATTTATAAAACTTATTTTAGAAAGATATTTATTTGGGTCAATCGGGTCGACCCGAAACCGAGTTACCAAAAATTTCAACCCGATACCCGACCCTATTTAGTATTCGGGTTACTCGGTTGACCCGAATAAACTTTTTTACTCGCGTAATCCGACCCGAATAGACTTAATCGGGTCGGGTCAGGTTTTTTGACACCCCTATCCGTCCCTCCCTAAAAAATTGCAATAATAAACAAAATGACATATTTCAAAAAATTATAAAATTCTGTCAACCAAATATGCGTAGGCATTTTAAATTCCGGAATTTTATATTATCAAGAATTTAAATTTCCTAGAATTTAAAATTCCGAAATTTTAAATTAATGAACCAAACGGCACCTTAGGGTTTTGTCTCACTAGGTATTACAGGAGATTCATAAAAACTATGCTTTGGTTAGTCATCCTTTAACAAAGTTGTTGAGAAATAATGATTTTGTTAGTACTTAAAAATGCTAGGACGAATGCTCGCTTGCCTAATTTTGAAGAGAAATTTGTAGTGGAAGCTAATGCAGGGGAGGTCAATTGCTTATTTGAGTAAAACACTTTCACCCAAACACCAGTTGTTATCTACTTCATATAAAGAAGAGTTCGTAGATTTTTTACAAGCTTTGGACAAAGAGAGAGGACACTTAATTCACATTCACTTTAGAATCATAACATATCATTTTAGCCTTAAATACTTGCTTGATCAGAGAATCACCACACCTATACAAATGAAATGGTTGCCTAAATTTACGGGATTTGATTATGAAATTTTGTATAAGAAAGGCACATAAAATATTGATGTAGATGCATTATCTGACCGAAACAAGGGGGATGTCTTTACCAACTTAAAAATATGCTATTTTAGGGAAGCCAAAAAATGTAAGCGCCTAGCGCGAGTGCTCAGTTGTTAAATACCGTGTCATCTTCAATTTTTAGTGATGTAAAACAAAGAATTATAGACACTTGGAGTTCTGATTATGAAATATAGTCTCTCACACAGAAGCTACAATCAGATGCTAGTGCCACACTCTACACTTGGGTGAATGGAGTTTTGAGAAGGAAATGAAACTGGTGGTAGGTAATGATAAAAGCCTACAACAAGCCTTAATAGAGTATTTTCATGTTGGAACAATTGGTGGGCGTTCATGTGCAAGAGTTACTACTTATAACATATGTGCTTTGTTGTATTGAAAGAAAATATGGAAACATATTAAGTAATTATGAAAAAGTGTTCTGTTTGCCAACATAACAAAGATGAATTGGTGGCTTCACCTGGTCTTTTGAAACCTTTACCAATTCCTGAGAGGGTGTGGTCAGAAGCTTAAATGGACTTCATTGATGGGCTGCGTGCTTCAAAAAGAAAAACTGTTATCATGGTGGTGGACATGTTGAGCAAATACAATCACTTCACTCCTATGTCTCATCCTTTTACAGCTATTCAATAGCTCAATGATTCCTTGACAACATATACAAACTACATGGCCTTCATAAAATCATTGTTAGTGACACGGAAAGGTGTTTTTGAGCAGATTATGGCAAACATTTTTTAAACTATTGGATATGAGTCTACATATGTCCAATGCATACCATCCTTAAATAGATGGTCAAATTGAGGTGGTACATAGATGCTTAGAATATTATCTCACATGTATAATAGTAGAAAGGCCAAAAGAATGGGTGCAATTGTTCACTAGTTGAGTATTGGTATAACCGTAACTATCATACTCAAGATTTCAAAAATTGCTAGGCGCTAGCTGGGTGGTCAAGTACGTAGCGATTAATCGGTTAGGCGGGGATTAATTCGGGGTTAATCGGATTGGACTTTTTATATAAAAATTATAAATTTTTGAAAATATATGCTCGATTTTCCCGATGTAGGCGATTTTTGTCCGATATGGACTATTTATCCCGATTTGGTCGTTTTGTATCCGTAACC
>BQNB010100700.1:7776-21991 GCA_026074375.1 Tanacetum coccineum
AGGATATATATACTATCTGTACTTTATAACTTCTAGTGTGTATGAATATTGCTTCATGTGTCTATTAGTACAATGTACAGTTCTAGGTTCAACACTTATGAAAACATGCATTGATGCATAAGAATGACAAAAGATAAGAACAAGGTGTTTCTTGCCCACACGTTGCGGTGGGAATGCACAATGTTATGCACAAAATTCTTATTTATACAAGTAAGAATCAAAACTCCATGAAGTTTCGCCATTGATATTTGGTGATCTTTTGGTCGTTTAATTCACGGAGTAGAATTATCCTCATATATACTCGAACCGGGTAAAACCTTTAGCCAAATGATAATAAATGTGGATGAGATGAAATTTGGTATTAATTTATTAATCTTAAAGACATTTTATTTCAAATAAGGTACAAATTCTAAAACAAAAATAATATAATAAACATTATTTTTTGAGAAATATGAATATGAGGTTGTCTCGCATACAAACTTACATGTAAACCATTCAACATCATTAAAAATTCTGTCATTTTGGTTATTATTTTTCAAAATTGAAGTAGTGAAACAATTTTTAATAGTGAATTAAATCAAACTATTGTTAAATCTAGAACTAATTGGTTAGTTAATAGAAACATCCAACAATATATAGAAAAGAGATGTATTAAAGTAAACCAAATTTTAGTGATGTTGTGATGCAAGAGAAAATACTAATATTGTAAAAGGCGTGATACAAATGAGATAGATTGATGTTTTTCTTGTTAAAACGGAGTAGTTTTTGAAGGTTTCATGTATAAGTTGAAAGTTCATATGCATGTCAATCTTTTTTATAATTTTGGTTATATTGGATATCAAAATAAGGTTGGATACTAGGGGACTCATCCACATCATCCATTTAAAAAAAAATCAATGGTTGTGATTAAAAGCATTTAATTATTTCACTTATTTTTTAAAATTTGAATATCTCATAAACCGTTAATCGTTAAGCAAAAAAAAATATACCATTACGACGAGCATTTAATTATCTTTCTATAGATATCCACTTTGATATACTTTCGACAAAAAAAAAATTACGTTTTTTTCACGTCTTTTTCATCTTTTTTCCACCCTTTTTCAGATTTTTTCAGATTTTTCACGTTTTTCACTTTTTTTTTACGTTTTTCACCCTTTTTTTTACGTTTTTAACGTTTTTTTATGAAAAAGTTTTTTTTTCGTTTTTTCCGTTTTTCACGTTTTTTTCTCGTTTTTTTTCGTTGTTGAAATTTGCATTAAAAATCATATATGCTATAACACTAATATCATATATGATTTAACACTAAAATAAAATATCATATATGACATAGCACTAATATCATATATGATATAACACTATCATATATGATTTAACACTAACATCATATATGATTTAACAGTAAATCTAAATATCATATATGATTCTCATGCAAGTTTCAACGAGAAAAAGTCGAAAAAAATGTGAAAAAAACGGAATTTTTTTTTTGTCGAAAGTATATCAAAGTGGATATCTATAGAAAGATAATTAAATGCTCATCGTGATGGTATATTTTTTTTCGCTTGACGATTAACGGTTTAAGAGATATTAAGATTTGAAAAAAAAAGGTTAGAAAATAATTTTTGGTTTAATCTTATCCATTAGATTAAGATGAAGATGAAGAGTGGAGATTGGTCCCCTAGTATCCACAAAAAACTTTGTATCCAAATGAACTTAAATCTTAAAGTTACAGTGAGAAAAAACAAAGAGTATGAAAGTTGATGGGGGCAAAGATGTAAATAAGAAAGAACCAATGTACTTTACATTCTTGTTTAGTTAAACTAAAGTCCATCTTCTCAACAGATTTCATTTCCGTATTCCATACAAACTTTACTTTTTTCAGTTCCTTCTATAAATTATTATCCCATCAAGTTTAATTATCGATCGGCCATTAAGCTTTTTTTGGTATGATTTGCTTTTTTGCCGACAGATTCATCTCCTGTAAATTATCCCAATCATAATTGAATTGAATTGAATAATATAAGTCTAAAATCGACTTGGTTATCGGCCATTAAGCTTTTTGAGGTATGATTTGCTTTTTTGGGTTTTCAATTATGTCGAAGGTTAATTGATTATTAGAACCCTTTTAAGATTATGCTTTTTGGTTCAAATCATTAAGATTAGTGCTTGAATTGTTTTATTGGCTTATTAAATGCTAAAAAAGAAGAAGATCTTTTTCCTGTTTCTTCTATAAAAGCAATAAGCTTTTTGAGTGTTTGGAGTGTTTTATTGGCTTAGTAGCTTATATTAGTGCTAGATAATCAGTTTTTTGGTGCTCTTTTGAAAAAAAGCAATAGCCTTCCAGTGTTTAGGTTGTTTTCTTGGTTTATTAGTACCTTTTTTGAGTTTTTGGGTTGAAGCTCAGGTTGTTTAGACCTTATCTTGGATAAATTAATAACAAAGGCGGAATATTCAAACATTGAATCATTGTTATTAATACAAGGTTTTTCATCATCATCTCTAACTATAATGACTACTACAAGCCCCAATCTTACCTATCAATGGTAAGACAGTTACATCAACATGATCAAACTAATGATCTTGGGGCTACACCTCCATTGCTAGGCATCTATCCTTGTGGGACGTGTAAACCACCCACACAACACGTTTTAACCCTTTGTTTTCTTTCCGTTCTTTTTTTTTTTTTTTTTTTTTTTTTTTTTTGTTTTTTCCCCTTTTTTTTTTTTTTTTTTTTTTTTTTTTTTTTTGTTTGGTGCACACACACTTCTTGGCACACTTAAAACCTATGAGTCTATGTCTCTTTATATAATAGAGACCATAAGACGTTACAAAGGAAAACTTAATTGACACTTATCAACATTAATTAGTATTCAAACCACATTAATGATATTTATCTTCAACTTGTAACGCTTATCATTATTGTAGTCAAAACCTGATCTTGTAACTTCCTATAATGTTGAATAAGTCCCAGATTAGTCCCTCTTATTTCATTCGTCTTCATTTAAGCACATGTAGTTTTGTAATCATCAAATCAATAAACCCAACAATCTTCCCCTATTTGATATTACAAAACAATCTCCATGAATGAAACAATCTTCAATGCTTCTCCTTGACTTATGATCATGCCACCACACATAATAAGTTACAAATCATATAACTTTGTACCTTCTTCCCCTTTTTGTAATCATCGAATAGGGGTCTTCTAGTGATATGCAACTTGGATCATAACAGCTACAATAATATATACACAACTAGCTAATCCACATTCAATACTCAATTGCCTCATTGTCGCACAATTAAGATAAATATGAATCTGAGCAGTAGAATATAAACGTTGTATATTAAAGATTAGCTGTAGTAATGAAACACTTCCCCTCAAGTGGTGCATGTAGATGGTTAAACAATTAAACAATAAGCTTCCCCTGAAACCAATATGTTTACCATCTCTTGAATCTCGAACTCTGTAGGCTCTATGTAATGATTACTGATGAAGAAAACCGAGTATAACAAATTTGTTGAAGAAGTTGAATTTCCCAAACTTGTGTCTTATGTCTTGTACTATCCACGTGACATCGAACTTATAAGTAAATCTATGAAATATAAGTAGACCGCAACCTCTTGACAAAATCCTCATCTATATGAGACACTGAGCACAACAACGTAACTCCTTAAAGTGATAGCAAATGTAAGCATTGAGCACCATAAGAAAAATCACACACCTTTGCTAGATTTGTCAAGTCTTCGTCAACACCATTGTAAGCACGAACAAGTTATCTTAAAAGCCAACCACAACTTTAAGATATGATATGACATCACACTGTGAATACTCAACTACGACATCAAATAAGCAATATTCGATTTTCTTCATAATCACTCTTTCAATAAATCTCCAAATACGAGCCATTATTATTTCCCGTAACGAAAGCATTTGAGTTCACAATCCATCCAAAAATATGCACTGTACGATATCGTCTTCACATCCGAGAACCAAAAATTACGCTCTGTCCGATATCGAACAAAGCTAGCAGTATAAACTAACTTCTCGGATGAAACTAGCAGTACCTTCGAACATAACAGCGGTACTTTCACAACGAGCAGTACTTTGAGCATAATGAGCAGTACTTTCGAATAGAAGCAGTACTTTCGAACAGTACCTTCGAGCAGTACCTTCATGAACTTGAGCAGTGCCTTCATTCTTCATAGAAACCCTTGATAGTAACAATGATTTACAATTGTATTGCATACCAATTAAGGTAGAGAGGACAATTATAAATATTGTTATATCAATTAACTCAAAAACCCCATAAAACTTTAACCACAAATCGATTTCTTGAAAATTAGGGTTTTAGGGTTTCTTCAAAAACCTTGTAGATCCCAGATCAAGAGCCCCATGGCTCTGATACCACTTGTAGGATCGTTTAAGCTCAGGTTGTTTAGACCTTATCTAGGATAAATTAATAACAAAGGCGGAATATTCAAACATTGAATCATTGTTATTAATACAAGGTTTTTCATCATCATCTCTAACTATAATGACTACTACAAGCCCCAATCTTACCTGATCAATGGTAAAGCAGTTACATCAACAGGACAAACTAATGATCTTGGGGATACTGTCGCATCTTCATGGACCATAGGTCATATTCACCTTTCTTGATTATAGGGATTCTAAGTGCAGTAACGGACGAGGTGGGAGGGATAGGTTCTGTTTCAGACATCTTTTATGAGTTTAGAAAGATTTCGATTGATTAAAAGTTCTTCTAGATCAGAGTCTCTTCACAAGCTCTGATACCACTTGTAGGATCGATATTCCTTAATGAAACACTGATATACTGTCAACTATGCGGAATCTAGTTGGCAGTACTTAAGAAGAACACACAATAGTTTCTCAAACGATTTCTTTTATAAACCTTTTGAATCTGCCTAAATTGCAGATCCCTAATACAATACTAATGATTCGTGTTTTTCGTTATATTCTAATACCTTCCTAGTGATCCTTTTATAACCATAAGGATAACTCTAGTAGGTGTACAGTCCTTGTATATCATAAACTCTAATCAATACTAATCACTAAATTAACTGTTACAAGATAATTACTAACATAACTGTTTAAATGATAATCCTTTAAGATTCCTTTATCCACGGCATGGCAGTACGTTGACTTTTCCTTACTAAGTAGGCAGTACTTCGATCTTCAACTTAGCAGTACTTTGACCTTTTGCTTAGCAGTACTTTGACCGATTGACTTGTTTTTCCCAACAGTGACAAAGTCTATTGTTATGTTCTCCTATTTCTACTAGGGAATCTCTGGTTGAACCAATAATCCAAATGGTTTTTGATATTCAGCCTTAACCTTGGCACACGTTAGACACTTGCTAACAAAGGTGGCAATCTCTGCTTTCATGTTGGGCCACCAATACAACTTCTTTAGATCTTGGTACATCTTATCCGATCCAGGATGGATGGAATACTTTGACTTATGTGACTCATGTATAATCAACGCTCTTAAGTCACCAAAACACATAATCCAACTCATGTTGTTTAGACACAATGTTTGGTCAGTACGAGGTTCAAGTTTATTTATCATACGATGTAGATCTTTAGTTATGTAATTCTTTTCCTTCCTCGCCTTGGCTTGAGCATTTAAAATTTTCTTGGGAAGTTTCAATCCTATAGTCATCACTAAGGCTCGAACTCACAACGTCTTAATCCTTGCCTTCCAGCTCAAGGCATCTGCCACCACGTTCACCTTTCTCGGGTGGTAACGAATCTCACAGTCGTAATCACTTAACAATTCCAACCATCGACATTGTCTCATGTTTGGCTCTTTCTAATCAAGAATATGCTGCAAACTCTTGTGATCAGTAAACACAACACACTTCATGCCATACAGATAGTGCCTCCACATCTTCAGGGAAAACACCACCGCTCTAAGTTCTAAGTCGTGTGTGGTATAGTTCTTCTCATGAACCTTGATTTGACGAGATGCTTAGGCTATGACTTTCTCCCTTTGCATCAAAACTGCGCCCAACCATTTATGTGAAGCATCACAGTAGCCATAAAGTTCTCACTTCCTTCAGGTAATGCCAAAAATTAGCGCACTACATAATTTCTATTTTCAACAGCTGAAATGTAGCTTCTTCCTTTTCTCCCCAATCAAACTTCATGCTTTTTCAAGTCAATTTCTTCATAGGCCTAGCGATCTTTGAGAAATCTTTGATGAATCGTTGGTAGTATCTGGCAAGACCTAAAAATTAATGAATTTTAGATGGAGTCTTGGGTGACGTCAAATCCTTGACTGACTCAATCTTAGCAGGATCAATGTGAATGCCTTCACTATCAATTATGTGACTGAGAAATTGCACTTTCGATAACCAAAATTCACACTTGGAAAACTTGGCGAACAATTCCTCCTTCCTAAGTAACCTCAATATCAACTTAAGGTGCCCTTCTTGCTCCTTCTTATTCTTGGAGTAGATCAATATATCATCGATGAAAACGATCACGAATTAATCCAAATACTATTTGCACACCTGATTCATTAGATCCATGAATACCGCTAGTGCGTTGGTCAGTCCAAATGGCATTACTTGGAACTCGTAGTGACCATAGCGAGTCCTAAATGCCGTCTTTGGAATATCCTCTTCACAAACTCTGAGTTTGTGATAACCAGACCTCAAGTCGATCTTAGAGTTGACTCTTGACCCTTGCAGCTGATCAAACAAATCGTCGATTCTTGGAAGTGGGTATCGGTTCTTCACAGTAAGTTTGTTTAGTTCATGGTAGTCGATACACATCCGAAAAGATCCATCTTTCTTCTTGACGAACAAAACCGGAGCTCCACAGGGTGAGGAACTGGGTCTTATAAATCCCTTGTCATAAAGTTCCTACAATTGAGTGGATAATTCTTGCATCTTTGACGGTGCTAAATAATACGAGGATCGTGCTACAGGTGCAGCACCAGGGACTAAGTCAATTTGAAATTCAACTTGTCGAGTAGGTGGTAATCCAGGCAAGTCTTTTAGAAAGACTTCCGGGAAATCCCGTACAATCGGCACGTCCTCAAGTCGTTTCGCCACCGACTTGTCATTAGTCTTCTTTGCCGTAACTTGTGCTAGATAAACTTGGCAACCCTTCTGGATGTACTTCTGGGTTTTGGTGCACGAGGTGATACTCAACTTCGACTTACTTCCACCGTTATATCCATCGCCTTCGATTACCAACACTTCATCTCCATAAGGAATACGAACGATCTTTTCATCACAAACAATCACTGTGTGGTATTTTGCTAACCAATCTATACCAATAATGACGTCAAAACTATTGAGTTCTATAGGCATTAAGTCAATATTGAACAGGTGACCTAGTAATCCTAACGTGCAACCTCTAAGTATCACATTAGTTTCTGAAATTCTTCCATCCGCTAATTCAACAGCATAACTAACGTCTAAAATAGATGGGATGACATCAAGTAAGGCACTAAAAGTAGTCGACACAAAACTTCTATCGGCACCCGAATTAAATATCATAGAAGCATAACGATTATTGAGAAGAAACGTACCCGTGACGACATTGGAATCGAGGCGAGCTCCTCCTCCTCTAATTGCATAAGCTCTTGCCTTCGCTTTATTGTTCCCAGTCTTATTTCCTATCTTATTTCCGCGGTTTTGGTTTCTCAACTTAGGACACTCACTTCTATAATGTCCTTGTCTTCCACACTCATACCAAGTATTACCCTTCTGATTTCTAACTGGGGCCCTCTGAGTGGTGCAGCAACTACGGCTTTACAATCTCTAATCATGTTACCAAACCTCTTGCAATTACTGCACTTCACCGTACACGGCCCTTCGTGGTGCATTCTGCACTTGTTGTAGTAAGGCAAGGTTCCAGCATACGCTTTTCTTTCAACATTGTTTCCAACCATATAAGCTATTGCCACATTCTGACCATTAACATTCTACCTCTTAAAGGGTTGTTGTTGTCCACGGTTGTCTCTTGGGTTATTGTCGAACCTTCTCTTATTCTTAGCATTCTTAACAGCGTAACCCTTCAACTTCTAGTCCATCAAGTTGTTGGCAATACGGACTGCATCTTGGAGTCTAGTAGGTTCAGCAGCAATCACATTCCCTTGAATGTTATTCGCAAGACCTCCAATGTACCTCTCAACCTGGTCCTCCTCTTTAGGGACCAACTTTGTGCACAACAGAGTCAACTCTTAGAACCTCTGGTTGTAAGCAGTCAGGTCATTACCCTTTACAGTCAAATTTCACAATTCCGTCTCCATTTTCGGGATCTCATTCCTAGGACAATACACCTCAGTCATTAGCTTCATGAGTGCCTTCCACGTCATGGCATAAGCAGCATCAACTCCAACCGTCCTTTTATGAGAATTTCACCAAGTCAATGCACCGTTCAATAGGATGCATGATGCATACTTCACTTGATACTTTGGAGGGCAATTACTGATATGAAACACCATCTCCATTTTCTCAAACCAACCGGTTAAATCAACAACTCCTTTAGTTCTCTTGAACTTTAGCGGCTGACACTTTACAAAATCTTGGTAGGTACACTCTCGAGTAACGGGTACAACACCTCCATTGTTCACATTGGGGTTTCCATTCCCATTACCACTACCATTTCCATTATTACCATTGGCCTCGACATTGTCATTTTGTTGCTCATCCTTCATTTCCGTTTTGGTTTTGGGGTTCTTGGCAGCGTCATACGCTTCTAGAGCTTCTGCGACGCGCTTGGCAATCAGCTCGTCGATCACATCTTGGGTCATTCTGGAACGTGTAGCAGTCGGCATAGTTCTACATCACAAAAATATAATAATCACTGTGAGATCTTAGGTAAGATGAAATTACCTTAACCGTTGGGTGGAACAATTTAGTCTTTTAATATGAAAATTCAAGGTTAACATAAATGCACGGCAAGGCCACGATATAACACCCCGTGTTTTAGGGTCATTGATGTCGTCAATAAATCCACAATGTACTATCATCATAACAAAGATAATAGGAAATTAGATTTCATAACATTGAATATAGTCGATTACATCACGATTCTCTAAGGTAGGATATACAAATCTCTAACGCTACTACTACTACCACCAAATACTACTGATCGATACACCAACACTGATGGAACAAATCTAGGAGCGATAACCTAAATGCCTCCTAGCGTAAGTCTCAAGCCTCCCGAGTCTCACACGATCATAAAAACAAAATCGGCGGATTTGCCTAAAATCCCTCTAAGCATACGTCATACTACACCAAAAACGGTCAACTCTCTATCTCCCAACACCTAACCTGCCTCTGATTCTCATGTTATCCCGCTCCAACATACTAATCATCTCTAACATAGAAGCGTTCTGCTGGCTAGTCACCACAATCCTATGTCCCTGGTCTCTCTCGACACTCTCGATAACTCTGACTCTATGAACCAGGATCTACACCATGTGATCATATAGCTCCTGCATGACCATGTCCAAACCTCTTTGCATAACCTCTAAAGATCTATCAGCACTAACAAGATCATGATAATCCTCCCTAACAGGCTCAGTCATGTCATCTGAAACAACAGGATGAGTAACTCGATCAACCCCAATCTCAATCGTACCTCTCGCACTAGACTCGGCCTCCTCCTCGGTCGTAGTCCCAACCTCAACTCTAACATCCGTCTCTCTAGCTGCAATATCATTAGCAAACGTAATATAAGCATTGATGTCTGCCTAAACATCGGGATTAATATCTGGCTCCGTGTAAGGCTTATAAATATCCTCAACATTAACTCCTAAACCAATCTCTCTAGGTTGTGGCACCGAACCCTCCTCTAAACTAACCTTAAATTAGTCACAGAATCAGAATCTCTAATCCTCTTACGAGGCAGCAATAGGTCAGCGCGTACGGGAGATAAAGCTTCGGGTACGGGTGAAGCTACGGGTACTAAAGTAGTAGGGGACCTACGTCTCTTGTGAGATGGCCCTGCAAAAATAGCAATCGGTGAATCACAAGGAGAATCTGATGAAGTCTTTGACAAAGAATCAAACGGAGAATCTCGTAATGAGTCATCTGAGGTGAAATGATCCCATGAAGAGTAATCTGCTAAATATCTCAATGCAAGTCGGTGAGTAGGTAATGGTCTAACTATCTTCCTAGTAGTCAACATCTTAAGTACCCCGTTAGATTGGGTACGGTAAGGTCTACCAACAGGAATCGGTTGCTCTGGTAAGACAAGAACAGCTGGTCGGCGGGGTAATCCAGGTGGTGCAGGTAAAATCTGACGTAGAGTAGGTGGTGAATCGTAAGTAGGTGATGATGGTGGTGATAAGCGTACTGCTACTCGGCTCCTCCACCGAGCAGCAGTAATCTCATACGGATCCTGTAATGGTGGTCTCTCAGAAGTGTCACTGTCAGATGAATCAGTGCAAATGAGTGGAGAAGTGTATTGTATAGTGGGAGAAGTAGGTGGTATAGTGGGTAAATCGACAGTAGGTACAGTGTGTGGAATGGTAGTAGGAATCATGCCAAACAAGATAACTCGAGCAGTGAACGTCCCCACGCTCTCCTCTGATGAGTCCGAAGAAATCGAGATGACAGAAATGGTCACGACCTGCACAAGCAACACTTCATATAAATCCCTTTATATCAACCATGCATTATGCAGGGGAAAACTAAATAAATATAATACAAAGTAAAATACATTATGCAAATTATATAGAGCGATATGAAATTACGGTTATGTAAAATAATATCATTATAATTATCATATAAGTAAGGCAAGATAGGATCACGTAAGGGCACAATTAATTCACGTAGGGATCACATACTGGTTATAGACCAGAGCTAGTTATACTACCTGGTTCTCTATAACCTTGGCCCTGGATACCAATCTGTCACACCCCCAAATAGGGTCCCGTCAGAATAAGCGTTCGGAGGCGTGACATCATACATATCTCAAGTACAAAGCATAAAGAACGACCTCTAAAAGGGGTACGTTTTAGAAAATCATAACTCGTTGCATGAATTTAAAAGTAAATAAGTCTTATAAACCATTTTAAAGTGATTAAAACATAGCAGAAGCAATATGAAAACATAGCGGAAGCAATAATGAGGTTTTGACAAAAGACAACGAGTATGAATAAAGATAGTCTTGAAATCGGTCGAAGCCACATTGAACATAGACTTCTAATAGCACACCTTGAAAATCCAAGCTAAGCACTTGAGAAAAACATGCTTAAAACGTCAACATAAAGTTGGTGAATTCATAGGTTTAATTCAAACAAAATTTTAGTGGACCACAAGATTTCAAAATGTATGTGATAGTTATAACAGATACAACTTCACATAAAAGGAATTTACGTTGCGCTAAGCTCATGACACCGAAGCTAATAGTGGAAGGTAGCATGTACATTGCCATATAAAGTTTCCCTGGTAGGTGTCTGACCAAAGACCACCCAAACTAGTTTCGACATGATATACATCCATTGGCCTGTACTATCCGTCGTACCTAACCAGTAAGAATTACCAAACCTGTATGGGGATTATTAGTCCTAATAGATCTATTTACTCACTCGTGTTTACTTAACTAGCCAATCAGTTAAAGGTAATTAATGGTTCATGATAATACGGGCAATAGTGGTCTAATGCTACTTAGGCAGCACGTAAACAAGGGAAAATATCACGTAATGTACTTATGTCCGGTTTAAGAAAACAAGCAATGTTTCTCACCCCAAAGTTGTAAAAATGTATTCAAAAAGTGTAAAACGTAGGGCTATGAACTCACCTTGATTAGTGAATTGAAGTAGTGTAAAGACTAGAATAATGACCACCTAGTATAGAATGACGGTACTCGGATACGACCTAAGTAATATAGGTTTGATTTAGAATTGGGATAATAAATAAAGTAGTGATAATGCATAAGGGTTTATCAAAACACTTTCGTTAGCATTTTCTAAAGAATGGAATATTAGTAGTAGTGTTGTGGTTGTAACGTTTGACGCGATAAAAATAATCCATAATATCAAGTGATAACACTATATAAAAACAATAGTAAAGAAAGAATATGTTTCGGCATCTAAACCATTCCCTTATAAACTAGTTAAAATGTTTTGGTATAAACGTTTTTCTAAATACTTTCTAAGTGTATAGCTTTTATAGAAATTTTGGCATGACCCATTCGTGTTTACACGTTTTCCCAAATCATAGACTTTATTCAAATCACTTTCAAAAAATACATCTCAAAATCGCAAATCTCCTATATTATCAAAATCCCTTAATAATTAAGTCAAAACCCTTTTGGATCCTTATTGGGCTTTTAGGCCCAATAAGCGTAAATAGATGATCCGTAATACGAAAAGTCCAAAATAAGCAAATGACTAGTATCGAAGTTCGGAATTTATCAAATAAACTATGTACGAGCTTATTTAATAGGCTACACCGTGGGCTTAAAGCCACGGTGTGTTGTTTCATATTGGGTCGCGGCCCGTTAAATCAAATAAGTGGGCTTGAGTTTATCCATTAAGTCCGATGACTCACTTATAAGTTATTAATAAGCTCAAATAAGCCAAGCTAATAACCCAATAAGCCGAACCATAAGCTTTAAGCCATGATATGGGCTCAAGTATTGGGTCGAGACCTTTAAACTCATACGGGCTCATTTGTTAAGCCCGATAAGCCAAAAAGGAATCAAATAAGCTCTTGGTTTACAAATAAGCTATCATTAAGCCATCAATAAGCCAACAGAATAAGCCAACCCATGTGGCTTATGGGTTAAGCTCACGGTTTTAGGATTTGTTTATGGGACGAGGCCCATTGGCCCGATAAGCATATTTGAGCTTATTCATTAAGCCGAATAAGCTCAACACACTTTTCCCTTTTCAAATAAGCTAAGAAATAAGAAAAGAAAAATAAGTCAAGACATAAATAAGCTAAACAAACTTCCTTTTTGTTTCCTTAGTGGGCCGAGACACGAAATAAGCCCATAAGCTCTTTTGTTTCTTAAGTGGGTCCGAGACACGATATAAGGCCCATAAGAGTCTATCGAGGGGAGGATCTCTATAATTTGACCCAAGAAGATTTCAACTATAAGCACAAGACCACGCTTTTGGTAAGTTTTATAGATTTATATCCTCATTATCTCACTGACAGATTCTTTCCACCTGGGGTGTTCTTTTTTATTAGTTTCAAGAAAAGCTTAAACCTTTTTAGGGTTTAAGTAAACTTTAACCTTGGTTTTTATGAAAATAATTATACAACCCTTATTTATACATTATGAGTTTAACAAAAGTATAAGTTTTATGAAGAGATGATTACTTATAAAAGATGATGATTAGAAGTTGATTAGAGACTAAATACAACCCAAACGTTGCTTAAAAATACCCAAATAACTATCTAAATCAACCCAAAATACTTCTTAGCTTCACAATTTTTGATCAAAAATATTTTGTAAATGTGTGTGTGCGTGTTTGAGATCGGACGCACCAAGTGAGGGAAAGGAAATGATGTGTGTGTTTTTCTTAAATGAGTGAATGAAAGAAATGAATGTATCTAGCCATTTTATGCACCAAAAGGTATAGGGAACACATTTGATAGAATGTTGGAAGTGTGTGTGTCCTTAGGGGCGGACGACAAGGGGTGGGGGTTTGTGGGGACCAATTTCATCTTTAGCCAAAATTTGAATTTAGGATCCAATGCTTAGATATTTACTTAAGTCTTGATATTTTAGGTTATCGGTTACGGCTTATGCAAAAATTAAAAACGATAAAACTTACGTAAATTCTGAAATTTAGAATATCAAACGGAAACATAAAAACGCGACAACTGTCGGAAGACTACATCAATTTGCAAATCCGAAATGCTTCCGGTAACGATTCTTAGATATACGCGGGGTAACTTCCCGGTTAAACGTAAAAATTACACGCAACTTATAAAGTTTAAAATACTGGACGGAAACGGTTAAATTATTGGTCGAAAATTTACGGGGTGTCACACCACCAACCACTCCTTTAGCACCACCAGACTTCTCTCCAAGTGAACTTCTCACTACTCCAAAAACAACACCACCACCACTAACCACACCACCTCCGACTCCGACTCAACCTTCCAAGCAATCATCACCCTTAACTGTAACACCCCCAAAAATCACATACAACGCAGCGGAATACCAAATGGGGTGTTACTTCGTAATACACAGTAATAGATACAAGAGAACG
>BQNB010100701.1:0-24641 GCA_026074375.1 Tanacetum coccineum
GATCAAAATTGGTTTAATATGCATCAATGCACATCTGTTTTGAGTTTCTAAACTTTGGAAAAGCCTTTAGTGACTTTTTAGTCAAAATCAGTCAAGTAGGAGTAGTTTTTGGTTTGTTCTTAGAAAGCCTAAGTATGCAGATCATTTGAGATCATAACACAACTTAATTTAGGTAAATATTTATTGCATTTAGCTTTTTATAATCTAGTGATAATCTATTTCAAGTTTTTAGGGTGTTAAATTAGCTTTTGAGTCTTAAATTTTAAGCATCAAGTAGTCATTAATTTTTATAAAAATTCCAAAAACAAGTAATAGTAACTGTCATTTTCATTTAGCTTTTTCTAGCTTCTTTCTCAAACCAGTTTACTTAAGTCTAGCTTTTTCTAGCTTCTTTCTTAAACCAGTTTACTTAAGTCTAGCTTATTTGAGTTAATTTAGTCTTGTTCTTAATTTGTTTTCAGTTTTCATCTTATTTCAAGTGCTTAATTGTCTTAAATCTTAGCTTAAAATTTGTCAAAAGTCCTTTTAGTTATGTTTAGAGTCTACTGTCTAAATGGTTTGAGTGGTTTCTCAGCTTATTATGCTTGCTTGTTTTTAATCAAAAGTGCTTATTAGGTCTAGGCTTAGATATGTTTCTAGCTTATTGGACTTTATTTAGCTTTTTGGCCATCTTTGAGCTTATTAAGTCCAAACAGTTTTAACTAAGTGTCAAAGTCTAAAATAAGCTAGTTGTCACATTGAACTGGCTTTTTATAGCTTAATATTAAGTTCTCGTAATAAGTTCTTTTATTACAGTTGCTTATTTTAGCCTAAACTTTAGCTGTTTTCAAAAAGAAAAGTAAAAATAAAATGTTTAGCAAAAAGGGACTGTCACAAGACTCGAACCTGTGACCTCCCTCACACAACACACACGTCTTACCATCTTGCCCTTGGGTCTTTTTCATTATCCCTTTACACCATTTAATTCTTATACGTTTTTAGTTTTAAGCTTATTTTAACTTAATGATTTTTAGCAGCTTATTGGTAAAAGCTTTTTGAGTCGTTTTTCTTTGTAAACCTCAGAAATAGTGTCTAGTATTTTTATAAATTTTCTTAAATTTTTAGGATTAAGTTTAGTATTTTTAGTCTAATTTTTAGTATTATTTAGTTTTAAAAATAGTTTTAATTTGTTTAAAAATATAAAAAAATTATTTTCTGTCTTTTAAAAAATCGTTTAAGTCATTTAGTTTAAGAAATTTGCATTTTGAGTTTTAAAAGTTTTAATTTGTTTTTTAGTTAATTAGTTAGTAACTTTTAGTTATTAATTAGCTTTTAATTGTTTTTAAATGTCGTTAGATTTTAAGTTGCCTTAATTCCTAGATTAGTGTGCCTTTATATCCTTTCCCTTTGCGTTATTAGTTTTAGAATCTAAAATCCATGTTAGGAATAAATCTTCAATGGACTTAATACTGCCAACAGTACTAATTGAGTTAGTACTGCCAGTACAAACTTAGTACTGCCAGTATTAGTTACTACTGCTAGACAAAAGAGTTAATACTGTTGATAGTCAAAGCTGCTGAACTGAAGATAAGGATGCATGGAGAGTATTTCGGGATGTTTAGTTTTGAATTATAAATGATCCTAAAAGATAGGCTGATATCTTTGTAAAGGACTCCTTGTATTCTATAAAAGGAGATCCTAAGTGTAGTGTAAACTAGAACTTTTAGAGACACATTTCAAGTACTAGAAATACTTAGAGAGAAAATTTGTAATAGCTTCAAGGTTTGTAACCCCAGTACTTCAAGAGTACTCGTATTATTTAATAATATTGAAGCAGTGAGTTTTGTGTTCATTGTGTGTTAGTTGTCATTGTGGTATATCCTTTATCATAACACGGGTTCGATTCTTGGATCGGGCTAGTTTTTAGAGAGAGAAACACTAGAGAGAGACTTTGTTATTTTGGATTCTTCCAAGGTAACAAACACTTTACTACATAAAGAATCGATCAAGGCGTGGGATCAACACTTGTTTTCACATTGTGTGAAGAACAAGTAATATGGAATAGTGTTCTAATGAGATTAATTAATGATCTCTTGTCTCTAGACTCAATTGTGTGTTTTGGTTTTAGTGATCGGAGGCTGAAGCGGACTGTCACCTTTTCAATATCAAACTAACCGGATGTGAGAAGTCAATAGAAACGTGTTTAGTCTTTGTGTGAAATAAACACAAATCTTTTGAGAGATTCTGAGTGGTAGGGAAGGTTGTGCATGGCATCACTGGGTCACATGATGTCTGTCTTCAATGTCAGCAATCATCTTTGTAATTCGACAGCAAATGTATTGACCTGGTTTTTGCCTAAGTACTATGTATGGGCTTCTTTCTTTACACCCTTTATCTTTACATTTCTTTTACATCTATCAACCCTTTAAGTGCTTAGAGAGAATTCAAGGACGAGTACCTTGTTGGGTTATGATTATGTACTAAACTCCATCTTAGTTCGGAACTATTCCCTTTTTCTCACTTTACTACTTTTTAAGTCATACTTTAGGACTTCTACCCTAATAGTGGGTTGTCCCTGGGTAGATCCTCCGGTTCTAGCTGGATCATGGGAATAGCTAATACCATATACATTTCAAACTTACTAACTCGATAAAAATTAAATACTGGTCGTCTTTTCCGGTTCATCCACATTTCCATTAAAAACCAATTGAAAACGCAATCAGGGTACTTGTAATATTATATAAAAGCTTTTAGTACTGGAATGTTTTTGGATTTTAGAAACGCTCCCACTCAACATGTTGCATCGATTAAAAAAAATGTTTAGTCACAAGGAGGATGGAGTGAGTAGTATACACATGAGTCCTCAAAATCCAAAAAAATTTTTTAGCAGGTTTTCATATTTGAATCACATTTTCTCCCCTTATCAAAAATGTCAAATCCTTTGATATTTTGGATACCAATGGATTCGAATATGTTGGAAAAACTGGAGAAAAATGTGCTGATTAATCACAAGCCGAATGGGGAACATATTAATGCTCCCCCTTAATCTATGAGGGATTCTGTTAGTGTCAGGTATGATAGGTTTGAAAGATTTAAATTTAATGAAAATTCATGTAAAATTATCATTCTCTGGACACATCAACACTAACTACAAAATACTAAAATTACAAAGTTTACAATATATGACAACGATATTGACCTTATAAAAGGATGAAGGAGATCTTTCCATTCTCTGAAGAAGTTGTAGTCAATGTCGCAGAACAAGTCCACCAACAAAGCATTCCAATCTTGTGATAAGGGCTCATAATCTGGTTGCTTGTGGGGAGTTCCAATAGTTTCTTCTCGTCATGAGTCTGTACGATTCAATAGCATGTATAATTTCCTTGCTCCTAGTCTCGTCCTTATCAGTCAAAATCGCCTTGTGTTCATCCCCGTATTGAGACGATTGACCTTGTACTCCTTTATCTGTCAATCAGTTGCTTCCAGAATATTTGTCAACGTTATCATCACTGAATTTGTACTAATCTCATTGAACCTCATGATCTTCAGTTTCATAGTTACAAGACAGGCGAAACATACTGCACGAGGTGACGTAATGATTGTATAGTCTTGGTTGTACTCGTAGACCTTTTGCATCCATCCTAGGTTTAGTGAGATTCAGCTATTTATGGTACGCTCTTAATGCCGTGTTGGGAAGTCTTCACCCTTGTCGAATCACTAAGTTGCGTATGCACAATATTAACAATGTAGAAAGCATATGTTTGTTTGAGCAGGAAGACAATAAAGATGGACACCTTGTAGAGCAGCTGCTTTCCTAGGTCTTAAATTCTTAGGATACAAGTTTTTGAAGTCATTTTCTATAATTGTGTATTATTGATAATCAGCTTTGTGCAGTGTGATCTCTTTCAAGTAGTCGTACCCGTAGCGAGAGTAGGCTTTTATTCTAACAACACTGAGTATACGTATGTGAGTTCTGACTTCGTGCGGCTTGAGTCAGCTGTTGTGTAAGTCAATGTAGATTTTGACAATTAAACCACCTGTAAGATATACCATAAGACGGCCATTATTTCATAGGGTGCATCATGTTGATCTCATATGCTCAGGTACGAGTAGTTCAAGTCCAAAGTCATGATAACGAGCAGCCTTCATCTTGGAAATTGACAAGGCCTGTTTGTTTCCTTTATTGCCATATCGTAAATAATACAAGTCGTTATTGAAAAAGAATTGAGTTTGAATGGTGACATGACCTGGTGGACCACTGAGAGGCAAAAGTCTGCTAATATCAATCCTCCCCCCCCCCCACCCATCCCCATGACTGTTCTCCCTTCTGGATTAGCCCAGTCAATCTGATCTGTAAGCATTTTGTGACACTCTTCTATCTGGAACTAAAGTTGAACGATGTCTGGGTAGAAAGCTTTAATGACTTCATAAGCTTGGCCTTCAAAGTCTTCTTGAGTAAGCTCAGTCTTTCCCATCTTTTGGCAATACCAGTTCATAAACATCTGCATATCCCCAGTCTTGTCAAGTAATGAGTTCTCTGTCGGAGCTTGATACGTGGTAGCTAAAGCATTGGCCCAGTTGTTCACAGCATCAGGAATGTGGGATGTAGGAATGACCCAAGCAGGTTTTGGAGTGGTTGGTCTGTCGTCCTCTGGAATCGGCTTCAACTATTTTAGCCTTGGCTTGATGTGTAGAATATGTGCAGAACTAGTATCCTCTGAATCAGATATACTTGCAGTATCTGGAATTGGTATGTCTTCAATTGGTTGTTTTGAATGAGGACCAGACTATTGCTTGGAAAGCTGAAGGTTGCATTTTAGTGTCAGTTGACTGCCAGGCAGATAACATGTATAGATGGAGGCTTGTTGATGAGCATGAGTGCTGGATATGTCTTATTTCTTACTTGGATCAGAATTTGGTGGAGGAGGATGAGGGTCTTGATCATCACATCGTCTCTTGCGAGGCTTATCCTGTTCAGAAAAGAATTTGTCCCTTTATACCCATTCCATAGATGCCTCAAGAGCTTCATAGAGTGCGATTTGTAAGAACCAGTTTCAAACATCCTTTGGTGAAGCATTTCTTTCATGTCAGCTTCGGGTAAGTCTCTGAAGCGATCTCTAAGGGGAGCTTGTAGAGCTATTTGTACCGCCTCTTTGACATTTTCACGGACAGCTTCATCAATCTTATGAGGCAGATCCCTTAGCTCCAAAGTGAAGACCCTATATCTGAGATGGCTGTGTGTGTTCCCATCAAGGATTATCTTGCTCTTTTGCTTAAAAGCATGTTGAATTCTGCTAAAGTGCTGTGACCGCGCAACTACTTTAGATATTGTTGTTGCTTTGTTGTTGTGGTGGAGGCTAAAGTGGACGGGTTGTTGTTGTAGTCGATGTTGTTACTGTAAAGATTGGTGCTTGAGTGGTAGATGATTCAGGTTTAGAGTGTTTTAAAAGAATCAATAACCGGACAGTCGAAGCAGTTAGAGGAACCGAGGGAGATGCTTGATAAATTGGACTGTGACATGAAGACCATTCTTGCTTCCACATTGTGTTTTCTCGATTCTTTCATCAGTGGATTTGTCATTATTGAACTGATCCCCAATTGAATATGCATCCTTCTGCCACCTGATTCTTTATTGTGAGAAGTCCCGGTTCTGAACTTAGTGGATCCTCTGGATGGCCATGTTTCATCAGCGAAAACTTCAAAAACTTTCATTGAACATTAGGGCTATAAATAAGCCATGAATTCGTCATTCGTGGTGCGTAGGCTCAGGGTTGGTACTGCAAGAGCTTACACGGTTATTTCAGGGTCTTGTCCTGGCTGATTTCTCCATGAGTACCTGTTTGGTGGAGGTCAGACTTGTGAGTTTACCAGGTCTAATGCAGCCTGGTTCTTGATCAAGTACAAAGTCTTTTCTCTACGGTTTCACCTGTTCATCCACATTTCTCTAGTTCATCATAATCCGCAAATACCTCAGTAATCACCTCCACTGTTTATTTAATCTGATCCAGCACTTGTTTAAGGATTTGCAAAAGATGGAGAGTCACGAACAATATTAGCGAAAGTGTCATCCTGTAGTTGTGCAAAGGGTCTAGTTGATGCCTCTTCAGTAGTTGGAGTCCGCCTTTGGAATATGAATTAGTCCGTGATGCTTCTCCTCTTTGGAGTGTGCAGGGCTAGCAAAGATTGGGCAACTTAGTATCCCCAGTGAGAATTGCTTTACCTTGCCTTCAAACTACTGGAGTGGTCGGGAGGCCTCTGCAACAGGTTCTTGAAATGCCACACCCCCAACTTGTACATGACCCTATGCCTGCAATGATTCCAGACTTATATGAATAGCACGTTCCATATCATATTCTTTACCTTCTTCTTCGGGCTCGGGTTCAGGTTTAGGTTAAGCTAGTTCTTCATCAGGTTCATCAACCAGCTGGAAAGAGCTTTTCACGTTATGAACTTTTGTAACTTTACCCTTGCCGGTATTTTGTAGGGGTGTAGGTTTGGCAGGCTTCGGCTTGGGTGGCTTAGCAGTAGAGGGCTTAGATGGTTTTTCCTTGGCAGGCTTAGGTTTTGCTGCAGGTGCTGGTTTGCTTAACTTCTCTGTAGCAGACTTTGACTTAGGTTGTTTGGTACTTGCTGTCTTCTTCTTTCCTTCCTTTTCTGGCTGCAACCTTCTTGATCATGCTTTGCGACCTTTTAAAAAAGCATTGTAGTTTTGGTGATTCACTGATATTTGTTCGGAGATTAGCTCGTTTGGAATTTAGCATTCCAAAGACTTCACTCCGAACTTCGCCTTTGGAAACGAATTTAAGATTACAAGGTCTGAAATCTTCTTCAGTAAGATGAAATGGTGATGTTGATTCTTGTGTGAATATATGAATTCTTCCCAATAAGTGAAAGATAATCTAAACTTTTGTGACCGACAATACGGATAACCACAAGGCTTGGCTTTCCTGCACTTCTAGTAGGACTGCCAGATTTTGCCTTATCAATAAGAAAGTTTGAATAACTTGTTACAAAATTCCTCCCAATAAGTCAGCGCAAAATCAACATTTGTACTTGTGATAGATACGCCCAGAAAAGCATCCTGAAGAACTGGGTATCTGGGCTCTTTACATAACCTAGAAGTCTTGACTCTATGGTTATTTGATTCGATCATAGATAATTTGGATCTCCGTGACTGATACAGGTGTATTCAACGACATTCTTGAACAAAAGTTGAATAGCCTTTGTATACCCCAGCTCATTCACAAAGTTCATAATAGCATCACCTGACGGAGGTGACACGAATTAGTGAGCTTGATCAATGGGAGTTATCTCTAGAGCCTCCCTCAGAAGATTAGCATCCAATGTGAATCGGGTTTCATCCAGCTGAAAACTATAAACACCAGTCTTTGCTTCATATGCAAGTGTATTCCAAAACTGTTGAATGTAGATAGATGGAACAAAAGCTGAAGCAGTGAATGCCCTGAAGAAGTTTGTGTTTTGCAAAATATCCATAGAGATCTAAAAGATTGGATTCTTTTTCTTCTTGGTGAAAGTTCCAAAATCAAGAGTTTGCTACTTTTTTTATCAATGGCACCTATCAGCAAATGGAAGTTATCCTTCTCAGATCTTGGGGGTAGGAGTGGGAACATTCTTATCAGCCATATTGTTGACAAGGTTATCAACAAAGACATGCAGACATGACATAATATCTTGACGTTAGAGGAGAGCACTGACATGCTTGTGGTGATATATGTGTGAGAATAGGTCCATGTTGGTCAATAGGATTAGATATTGATGAACACAAACAAGTTAATAAGTCCGATGGTGTTAACGATATGGTAATTGTGTCTTAGATTGGGCCTTGAGAGGGTATTGGGTCTATATGGGGCCAATGTTTGGAGATTTTGGCCCTAAACGCTACCAACTAGATCAAACCGCTGTGAGGGGGTTAATCAAACCGCTGCGAAGGTTAAATTTGATCAACCGCTATGTGCGGAATATCATTATCAATCCCCCCATGACCAAACAGCTACAGATTAAATATTTATTTGAATCAAAACGCTATGGATCCAATCAAACGACGACATAATATATTTATTTCATCAAACAGCTTATGACCAAATAGCTACAAATATTGCGAGTGGTTCTTTTTAGTCAAAAACCGCGTACCTAATTATGAAAAAATTCAAAATAGCGGTTGGAGTATTATAATAATAAAAATAATTCTTTCATCAAACCGCTACCACGTTAGTGGTTTGCAGTTCATAATAAAGTATTTATTTATCATCAAACGCGATCAGGATAATTAAGCAAACGCTAGCGTGCTTAATTAAGAATACTGCTGATCAACCTACAAACATACCAAACCGCGTATCTAGACATTTTATCAAAATTTATCAACAACATAAAATGACAAAACATATTCAAATACCATTTTACGCACTTCGGGACAAAACATATACACGCTTAACATACAACTAACAACAACAGTTGTCAGATTAAATTCAATCTACACACAAAAATCATCCAAATCAAGATATAGGCAGCTTGGGGGAGCGAATTGATTCAACAAGATAAAGCATCACCCTTTTCCTTGATATTCATTTTCCCAGCAATCCACACATCTTTCCAAACATTCTCATTGGTTCTTTGACAAGGACAAAACATTTTTAAATCAATCTAGGCTCCTAAAGTGTTAGATGAGGACATGTTCAAGCAATGATATACTAAATTTAGTACTAGATGCATGTATCCCACCACCAATTAACATTTAAAACAACACTCTAGATTTAGATTGAAACCTAGGTCGAATCTAGACATGGAAGCCATTTAAGTGTGTTTTGAATTGATTACTTTCACCTAAGGCATCATCTTAATGTATTAAACGAAGTTTTAGAGGTACCTTAGCAAAGTATCCACAGGAAATCAAGAATCAAGGAGGTTGTTCTAGGTGGCAGTTTGCGTGGAGAGAGAGTGTGTGAAAAGATTTGACTGGATTTGAAATGTTTTTTGTCCAAAACTCAAATCGCTACTATTTATAATCTAGTTGGGATTTGGCAGTTTTGGTCCTTAAGGTTTCTAACTGCATGCAGTTTCGGCTTAAAGGTTTTCTAAGGTTAAAATAGTTTAGGAAATGGCAGAATTAGTCCTTAAGTTTAATAGAGCTAAGAGATGATTAGCATATTGCACATAAGTCCCTGACCTCTTTAACGAATGACAATTTTGGCCCTTTGAGTTAAAAACAATTAACTCCCCCTCAAATTATAACCCCGTATTATAACAAAATAGTTTCCATTAATTGTTATGATGTGATCTAGAAACTTGTTTGATGCCTTAAAACTTGAAAACACTCTCCCCCTCAAACAATGACCCTGTTTTCTATTGAAAGGGCTTGTAGTCGTTGTTTGAGTTGAAAAGTTTATTTTGAAAAAACTGAATTGATGAATTTCCAACAACACTTTTCCACCGTGAGTAACACAAATAATTTTTAAAGAATCAATTAAGAAGAAAATTATTTGGTTATAAAAGGAAGACTTCTCTTCTGAAAGAGGAAGAACGCACTGAAACGTACATTAATCCTTGGATGCACGAATACTAAGTAATCCGTGCCCGGGAAAAGTTAATTGCCCGTTGTTAGGAACAACTGTCTTTTTGGCGACATTCTTTCCTTAAATTGAAAAGCGGGTTGCAGTCGAAAATAACTGCAAGCCATTAAGACATGTTTTAAAACCGTTTGAACTTCTGAACGAACTTCATTTAAAGACCCGTGTCATTATTGAATGACATTTCTAGGTCCGTAAATGTTGTCGATTTACAGAAGACATGTCTTGAAAAATATTTTTGGTATTTTCTATTTTTTTCTAATTTTTATGGTTTTTGTAGGTTTTATATTTTTGTATTTTGTTTTTGTGTTTAATTATATACAAATATACATATGATATAGGAAGACCATCCTTTACTCCTCTTCTCCTTCCTGAAGACGTTTAAGGGTTTCCGAAGTCATACTCTTCATACCAATATGTCCGCAAGCTGATAATCCGTTGTCACGAAGTACAATTCAACCACGCCCTTCTCAACCTGCTCTCGAATGAAATGGTGTCGTATGTCAATGTGCTTGGACCGGGAGTGTTGGACATTATTGCAGCAGAGAGCAATGGCACTGCGATTATCACAATACAGGGGAATCTTATTGAAGGCAAAACCGTAGTCTGTAAGCTGTGACCTCATCCAAAGTATCTGAGCACAACATCCAGACATGGCAATGTATTCAGCCTCTGTGGTTGAGATCGCAGTGCTCTTCTGTTTCTTTGATGACCAGCTGACTAATTTATCTCCAAGGAACTGAGCACTTCCTGACGTACTTCTTCGTGTGTCTTGACAACCTGCATGGTCCGCATCTGCATAGGCCGTTAGTGCCATAGCGGTGTCTTTCGGATACCAAAGTCCCCAATTAATGGTTCCTCTGAGATACCGAAAGACCCGTTTAAGTGCTTCAAGGTGCTTTTTGGTAGGCGATGCCTGATACCTAGCACACATGCATACAACGAATACAAGGTCGGGTCTGCTGGCAGTGAGGTACATTAGGGAGCCGACCATACTACGAAATCGAGTCTGGTCAACTGGAATCCCTAAGGGGTCCTCATCCAGTTTAAGTCGATCCACCATGGGTGTATCAACAGGGTCACACGAATCCATCCCAAATTTCTTTAAGATTTCTAAAGCAAATTTTAATTAATTATTAAAAATGCCTCCAGGATTCTGAGAAACTTGTAATCCTAGGAAAAACGACATTTGTCCCATCATTGACATTTGGAATTTAGAACTCATCTCATTGGAAAATATGTCACACGCTTTAGGGTCGGTAGAGGCAAATATGATATCATCTACATATATTTGAACAAGAAGAATATGTTTACCTGTTTTCCGAGTGAATTACGTCAGGTCAACAACACCCTTTGAAAATTTGTTGTCCAGAAGAAACCATGACAAGGTGTCATACCACGCCCGAGGAGCCTGCTTTAAACCATACAGAGCCTTCTTCAGACGATACACATAAGTCGGATGGTCTGGATCAACAAAACCCTCTGGTTGACAAACATAGACTTCTTCCTTCAACTTGCCATTAAGGAATGCCGTCTTGACATCCATTTGATAGATGGTCATGTTTTTGCTGGCGGCATTAGCGATGAAGATTCTTATAGCCTCAATGTGTGCAACGGGTGCAAAGGATTCCTCGAAGTTAATTCCCTCCTCTTGTCGATATCCCTTTGCCACCAACCTTGCCTTGTTTTTAAGAACATCACTGTACTCATCAAGCTTAACTTTGTAAATCCACTTGAGAACTATAATCATGACACAGTCTGGTTAAGGTACTAATTCCCATACTTGAAGTCGATCAAATTCGTGAATCTCATCTTGCATAGCTTGAAACCAGCAATCTTCAGTTATTACGGATTTGAAATTCTTTGGTTTGACTTTTGACAGTACAGAGTTATACAAGCACCACAAGGCATCGGTTGCCAGTTATTTTCTGGTGGATACCGGCCGAGAGGGGTTACCAATAATATTATCCAGCGGGTGATCTTTGCTCCATTTCCCGAGATGTTGAAGTGTTTGAGTGACATAAGGAGATTCTGCTGAACTAAGATCCCCAGATGATGATGCTTCAAAACTAGGTTCCGGAGCAAATACGTTTATGAAGGGATCATTGTCAACAGGAGCAAAAGGATTGTTTTCCATGAGAGTAGATTCAGCTGCAATGCCTTGATGTAAACTTGGAGATTGTAATGCCGAAGATGACGGTGAATGACTTGGAGAAGGTGCATCTTGATCAATGGTAGTAGATGAAGGTGTACCGGCTGAAGTGACTGAAACTGAAACTGCTGGAGCAGGAGAGACCGGTCTTTCAACACGAGTAGGTTCCAGGTATTCATCGAACATTGGTTGGAATAAAATCTCTAGTTCTTTATTTGTGGGGGGTACAAAAGGTGCTGCAGGAACCGGATTTGGTACGAGCCCTGAACTTATCTGTCCAGGCGTCAGAAAAGTAGGAGCGGGTCCTGTACTGAGTTGCACAGGAGCCATTGGCTCAGTCAGCTCATCGAATTGAACGTGAATAGTTTCCATGATGCGTCGGGTTCTTTTGTTGTAGATTCTATAACCCTTCCGGCTTGGTGCATAACCAACGAAAATTCCAATATCAGCAGTTGGTTGTAATTTTCCAAGATCCTCACTGTCGTTTGTAGGGTAACAAAGAGCACCAAAGACTCAGAAAAAAGTAAGATCATGCTTCTTATCATGCACCAGCTCATATGGGGTTTTGTTATGACGAGTGTGAATGAGAGATCGGTTTTGGGTGTAACAAGCAGTGGCAACAGCTTCTGCCCATAGAAACATCGGAGCCTTGGAAAATATCAGCATTGTCCTAGCAGCCTCTACAAGAGTACGGTTCTGTCTTTCGACAACGTCGTTCTGCTATGGAGTCCTTGGAATGGACTTTTGGTGAAAAATGTCGACACGTTCATAATAGTCAGTCAGATCTTTATTGACAAATTCAGTGGCATTATCGGTACGGATGTATCTCACAGTTTTGTTGAGACCGACTTGTATTTGCGTCAGAAACTTAATGATGACCTATGTGGTTTCATCTTTCGATCTCAAAAACATAACCCAAGTGAAAAGAGAATAATCATCAACGATGACTAAGATGTATTTCTTCTCGTTAATTGTTTGCACTCGCATTGGACCACACAAGTCCATATGAAGGGTATTAAGAACTTCTAAGTTGGTGTTTTCAGTTTTGGGTTTGTGGGTATGTTTTTTGCTTTTTCCTAGTTGACACGCGGAGCAGAGATGATCTTTCTTAAACTTCAATCTAGGTAAGCCTCGTACTAAATCCTTTCTTGCAAGGTCATTGATGGTACCGAAGTTCAAGTGGTTTAAACGCCGATGCCACAACCAAGATTTGTTCTTGGAGGCTTTGGACAACAAGCAAATTGGAGAGGACTTCATCATGTCTTCAACCGAGATAGTGTACAAATTAGAACCACGAGAGCCTTTAATTAATTCAACACCATCCGTATCTCGAACGTAGCAAGAATGCTTCCTGAATGCAACTTCCAGATCAGAGTCACAAAATTGTCCGACAGAAAATAGATTGTGTCCCAGTCCTTCCACATAGTATACCCTAGAAATCACACTATCACCAATCACGTAATCTCCATAACCCATGATAGCACCAAAATGGTCATTCCCGAATCTAACTGTCCCGATGAACTTATTCACAAAATTCCTGAGCCGTGAGCGATCCCCCATCATATGTTTTGAACAGCCTGAGTCTAAATACCAAAGGATGATCTGTACGACCTGCATTTGAAAACAGATGAAGATAGAGAGTTTGGAAAGTTGGATCCCCAATTTTGGTTGGGTTCCTGTTGGTTAGCGCAAGTAATAACCTGATTCTCGTTCTGCTTAGCAGGTGCTACTTTGGGTTTAGTGAGCCTAGTTAAAGGGCACTGTTCTCCTAAAGTGAATATTCTGCCCGTGGGTCTCCATTGATGACCAATACTGGTAAGCACTTTGCCTGTGGGTTTCCATACTTGCCTAACTTGCTTAGGTTTCAAAACTTGCTTAACATTGCGCACAACATTATAAATATTATGAATAGAGGGAGATGCCTTAACAGATTGTAAATAGTCAACCACACACACATCATGATTTGCAGAAATTAAACATTTGTTACATGTTTGGCAAACAGAATCAGAATTCGAATTATATACAGTACGCTTAGAGCTACTACTAGAATTAACACGATTCGTGGTTCTTAAGTTAGACTTATTTGTCCTAGGGCGTTCTTCCACTTTCTTCTTGTTGATACCTTTAGCTAGCGAGATCCTATTTTTCTTGGTATTGCTCCTAGGCTGTGATCCGCTAGCATTGGTGAAACAGTTTACTCCTGTAGAAGGAGGCACAAGGACATTAGTCTTCTGAGTGTTCAGTTGCTCTACATGTTTGTGTGTGTTACTCCTTGACTTGTCACATTGTTCTTCAAAAGTAACTTGCTTTTTCCTAATTAAAGGGGTCGGAGCATGCTTTTTATCTCGTTGGTTAAAGTCTTTCGGACAAGTGTCAATCGCATATTCTAAGAGTCCCTGAGAGTGTTTAGTGTAACGGAAAGCAAAGACAATTGATCTATCTAAGGGTCTTTTAACCTTAGCTTCCTCTACTATTTCGCGAAGGGTTTCTACACTCTCCTTAAGATGCCTGAGATAATCTAGATGAACTTCCCTATTGTTCCTATTACGAGGGAGAATTGGTTCAACATCTATAGCATACTTACCTGGTGTAAGAACTGTTGGTTTTACATGATCCTTAGTGACACTTTTCATTTTATTATGTATTTGGGCTTTCAGATTCTCATTTTCAGTTGTCAAGGCAGTTGTCTGTTCTATATGCTTAGCACGCTTGATCTTAATAGAATCATACAATTCTTTGTAATGCTGCTTAATTTTTTCATTTTCTGCCCTAAAAAGCTCATTTTGTTCTTGAAGAACAGTGACCTTTTCAGTTAATTGAGTGATCTAAAAATCTAAGGCCCTGAAGTCAAGTGTACGGTCAGCTTCACTACGGGTCTCTTGCAAGTGAGAGATTTGCGTTTTCAATTTTTTGATAACGTTGTCCTTTCCTTGAAGGGAAGCTTTCATTTTTCCGATTACAAAGACTGAATCAAAATCAGGAGTCTCTCTAGTGGGTGGAGGTGGGTTGTTCCCAAATCTTTCTTTAAGGTTTTGATACTTTAACTGCAGGTTCAAGTGATTCACCTCAAGATTGGAAAACCGTTTTACTAATTCATTGTGATTATCTTTTTGAATCTTATCCCGTAAATTAGAAAGCTCTGCTTCAAGTTCCAGACAACGTGCTTCAACAATAGTGTGGGCATCATGCATTTCAGTAAATCTAGATACATTAAGCTCATAATTTGTTGCAACATAAAACACTTCTTTGGACAAGCAGTCGACAATTAAAGTATCATGTGCAATAAGAAGGTTTTTTCGCTCAATTTCATCATGTTTCCTCTCAACAACGTTTTGGACAACTTCAACTTCGAATTCTTCAAAAATGTCTCATTTTTTTAATTTCTTTAGTTAGAGCCTTTTGAATGCCCTCAAAATGTTCTTTAAGTGTTTTGAAAAATGGAATGACCTCCGTGAGATAACATTCCTTGGTTTGTTCAAAACCCCTTTCCCCTTTAGTGAGCCCAGTTGGTGTAATTCTCTTTTTACAGGTTTTTTCAAATTCCAAAAAGAGTTATATGAGTGTAAAAATATTAATTTTTACTTGACTCTTTGTTGGAAGCACCCTAGGGACAAGCGTTGCAGGTGTATTTGGCGGATACACCATCAACGCTTTGATTGGTCTTGAGGCGGTGGTCTGCTCTTTGAGAGCTTCTTCTTTTAGCTTGATGAGATCTTGAGACCAAAATATTTTCTCATGGGTCAATTGCTTCTGTTGTGTGAAGGTCGCTAAATAATTCTCTTTCGAGTAATCAGGTGGTGCAATCTTAACCTTATGAGTCACACACTCATGGTCTTTCATTTTGTCATTCATTTTCCTCCTAGTGATTCCAGCTATCTCTAGGGTATCCTCTGTGTTGTGCACTAAATCCAGAACATGATTGTTTTTGATAATTTCATAACCATTATATAGAGCAGCCTGAACTTGCTTTACACGGGTGAGGCATAAAGGGTTCTTGTAGCCAATAGCTACCTTATTCTGTTCATTATAATAGGGCTTTGTTTAAAAACATGTTGGAACTGTTTTAAAGAGGACTGTCTTGTTTGTATATTATCAATCAACCTTTTCTTTTAAAGCTTTGATGTCCAAAAATTCTTCAAGATATTTGTTTTCTTTCTGTGTAAAATCCTTTTTCAAAGATGTAACTTCTTCTACCATTGACTTGTTATGGCTGATGGTAGAAGCAAGTTGCATTTTTACAGAATGAAGTTCCTTTTTTAATTTTTCTTCCTTAATATTACGGTCAGTGATAGATATTCTTAATTGTTCATCAATCTTTTGTTCTCTTTCCGTTAATTCAAACCTGGCCTGTCTTTGATACAGTTCAACTTGTTCCTTATATGTTGCAAGTTCAGCAGTTAATGAATTATCAACTACTGTGTTCCGTGTTGTGTCAGAGACAGATTGGGCATGCGGTTCATGCATATCATTAAATATCATCATGTATACATCATTTGGAACATAAGATACATTACTTTGTACAACTGGCACTGTGTTGTCCTTTACATACTGATCATACGGAATCATATTACTATCACTCGTATAATTAGCATGTGAATCAACAACGTAGTTTGGTTGTACATCATCATGCATCTTGTGTTCTTCATGATGTTCACAAACAACATCATGATAGTGATCATGGTCGTGTACCTCAGATAGAATGTCCAAATCATAAGACGGACCAGCTTTATCATAAACAGGATCCGCGGATGATAGATTAGCCATGAACATAGTCTGTGCCGTGGGAGTCTCATCAACATCAGAATCAAAAGCATCACAGTCATTAGCTTGAAACACATTATCTACATTGAGTGCTAAGTCCTGAACAAGTTGCTCATCCACATCTTCATTAATAGCGTTGTCTTGTCCACCCGCAATAAACAATAACTGCTCTTCATCTAATGCCACCTCGTTCTCCTAAGCTTGCATCAGCAACATCTTGTCTTTGAAGTATTCTGCGTTCTGTGGACGCTTAGGTTGAGTGCAGTTCCTTGCTATGTGGCCTATACTATTACAGTTGTAGCACTTAACCTGCCTTGCTTGACCTAGATTAGCATTCCCAACTCTGTTCTATGCTCCCCTATAACCAGCTACACCTGCACCCCGTGCATTGTTCCCCTGTCCTCTATTCTGTCGACCCTAAACATTCTGAACAACAACCTTGCCGTCTTGAACTGTGGCTTGATTCTTTGGGTTAGATGAAGTTCTGAGTTGATTGTTTGTTTAAGGAAGGTACGTTTTGTATGATTGGGTGAGTAGGGCAAGTGTGTTGGTTAAATTCTCAATTAAGTTATCTGATGGAGAGAGTCCCGAATCAAGTTGAGTGTTGTCAGCAAAGTGTGGTGGAACATATGTGGATGGTGGAGTTGTAGATGATTATGAATAGTACTGTTGGTGTGAGACATTAGACATCAAAGAAAGAGGATCCACAGTGTGTTGAGTGAATCGATCCAACATCATTTTGTTCTCATTGGCATGTGCCTCGTGTTACTTCAGATAAGCATACAACTGATCATAGTTAGAGTCCCTCAATCCTCTCTTCAGTTTCACTGCTGTTACAAATCGACCCCATTCAGGCAACATGTTTTTGAGTTCAGCTGCATTCTGGACATGGTCATCTTGATGTTCCGCATGTCATTGATGAGTTTGGCAAACCGAACATAGTAGTCGTGAATGGTTTCTCCTTTGTTCTGACAGAAATGTTCAAAGTCATCATACAGTTGTGATTCCCGGTCTTCTTTGGTTAATTCCGAACCTTCCAGGAGCATCTTCACATTGTCCCATATGTCCTTTGCATTAGTGTAATGATTGATGAGAGTGTAGATGTCCTTTGGTAACCCTTGAAGTAGGATGTTTGTTGCCTGAATGTCAGCGTTGTACCTTTCCTTATCTTCAGGTGAGAGGTCAGAATAGACTCAAGGTCATTTTGGACCTAGATGTAGGGCACCTTCAGTACCTTCAGCAAGTGTTTCCCGAAAAGTTCCCATCTGAAATGGTCCTTCATCAATCGACTTTAGGATATTCACACCATTCTCTTTACCTCGACAATACAGACGAATGCGTTGTTGCCATGATGCAAAGTCAGTCCTATCAAGCATAGGTGGTCGGGTATCAGAACCGGCACATTGGATGTCTTCCGAAAGATTAGCCATCGTAATTGATTATGAAATGATTAAGTTGATCGAACAATGATTAGTGATTGTATGTTAAAAGTGGTGATTGATTGTTTGAAATGGTGAATTGTTGTTCAGGTTTGTTAGGATTACAGGTTGAAATTAATCAATTTGAAGAATTTAGTCCAAAAGTCCAAAAGTCCACAACTCGCTGCCTTGTAACTCGCTGGAAGAGACTTGACAACTCGCTGGAAGGAAATTAAATGGACAGAGTTCCTGTTCACAAGTCGCTAGAAATATTGTCTTCAACTGACCTGTAACTCGCTATAAGTAACTCGCTGGAAGAGAGATGACAACTCGCTAGCAAGAAATTAAACTGACAGAGTTCCTGTTCATAACTCGCTAGAAAATTGTCATCAATTAACCTGTAACTCGCTATAAGTAACTCGCTGGAAGAGAGATGATAACTCGCTAACAAGAAATTAAAGTGACAGAGTTCCTGTTCATAACTCGCTAGAAAATTGTCTTCAATTAACCTGTAACTCGCTAGTCTTCAACTCGCTATTCACCCCATTGGCTCTGATACCAATTGTAGGATATTGGAAATCATAACACAATCGAATGACTAGTGGATTAGCCAAGTTCTAGAGAGAAAAAGTGAGAGAGAACTTTCTAGTGAGAGAAAATGAACTTGTATTATGTAAATGACTAACCCACCTCTTCCATGGCATGAAAGAGGCTTATATGGTTACAATAAAACCGGCCATAAGGCCTAGGTAGTGGGCTTACACATTGGGTTTAATACCCGGCCCATTACCGAATGTTATACATTAACTACTTAACTACGAGCAACAATAAAAGGTAAAATACATGGGGTGACCGAGTCTTTTTCTAATATCTAACATTAAGTTTTGAAAACACGTTGAATCGTCAATTTTTAAAAGGTAACACTATTTATACATTAGATGTATAGAAAATAAATGATGCCATAATAAATAACTTAATTGAGTAAAGCTTTTATTAAAATCTATGATACGAAGATGTATGCATGCTTCTTCGTACATGTTTGTCACGACAAATATAATACCCTTTTTAAATAAGTTATTGCCATCCAATTTATAAAAACACTTGTAGATGCTTTTTACTATGCGTGAGACGTATGTAGATCATAATCCCAAGGTGATTGTACACTTTTTCGTAAGACGTTAGTGTTACACAATCACAGTTTTTTATTGGACGACTTAATCGGTTTAGTGGTGAGACCTTAAATCTAGGCATATATAGGATGAAACATGCTTACTAGAATATTATTGTAATAAAGTAAGTCCCATAAGGTTTTAGGAATTGCACCGGTGGCAATTATTGATCGTCAATTACCTTTTGAGTACACCATCACTAGCAGATCAACTGATGTGGTGGTGGTACGTCAAGTATGATCCTAGTCTTTAGAAAATTAATTGTTTATTAGATTAAACATGGGTAGTTAATTTTCTTCAAAAAGTTTTATCGAAAATACTAATTCTTGAACTTTAACTATGTTTGTAGATGGCACAACCTGTTCAAAACATAAACCATTCGGATTTCAGGTCGATGTTTGAAAGAGAAAAACTTTCTGGAAACAATTTCAATGACTGGTTTCGTCAACTTAAGTTAGTCTTGAGAGTTGAAAAGAAAATGTTTGTCATTGAACAGCCATTACCCGCGGCTCCTGCTGCAGATTCCGCGACACAAGTGTTGTCACAATGGAATGCAGTTTATGATGCATATAATGAGGTTGCTTGTCTAATACTCGGTAGTATGACTCCTGAGCTTCATAGACAGTTTGAAAACTCCTCACCATATGACATGATAAAAGAGCTTAAATCTATGTTTGAAAAACAAGCTGGAGTGGAGAGGTTTGACCTAATTCAAACTTTCCATGCTTGCAAACAAGAGGAGGGTAAACCAGTTGCTGCATATGTTCTTAAGATGAAAGGATATGTAGAACAACTGGAACGTCTTGGTTATGTGCTACCACAAGATCTTACTGTTGGTCTTATCTTGAATGGCCTCACTAGTGATTTTGTTGGATTTGTAAGAAATTACAATATGCATAACATGGGGAAGACAGTTGGTGAACTACATGCTATGCTTATTGGGTATGAAAAGGGTTTACCTAAAAAGGCTGAAACACCACAAGTAATGATGATTAAAGGTGGTAAAATCCAGAAGGCCAATAAGAAATCGCTTAAAGCTAAAGGCAAGGGTAAAGCTAATGGCAAGGGAAAGGATAAACAAGTTTATATCCCTAAGCCTAAAGGTATTGAAAAGCTGCAACAAGAAGGGCTTTTAAAATCAACAGATGATGAGTCATTTGATCAATGCGTATCTTGTTTATCAGGCAAGATGACAAGGAAACCGTTTCCACATCGTCCCGAAAGGGCGACTGATCTTCTTGGAATAATACATACTGATGTGTGTGGTCCACTTAGACATGTATCAAGACAAGGTGCTAGTACCTTCATTTACGTTACGGAGGATTATAGTCGGTTCATGGTTTGTTTATCTTCTTAAACATAAACATGAGGTCTTTGAAACATTCAAGGTGTTTAACAAATGAAGTGGAAAATCAACTCGGAAGACAATCAAGGCTCTTCGATCAAATCGAGGTGGCGAATACATAAGCGGGGGAAAAAAAAAGGGGGGTGAGTTTAGTTTTAAAGATTATCTTGAAGCTTGTGGAATTATCCAACAGCTTACTCCTCCATACACACCACAACATAATGGCGTGTCTGAAAGGAGAAATCGTACTTTGTTAGACATGGTTCGGTCTATGATGAATCTTACAACTCTGCCGTTATCCTTTTGGGATTATGCTCTAGAGTCTGCAACACGCATTCTCAATATGGTTCCAACCAAGAAGGTTGATAAGACTCCATATGAATTATGGTATGGAAAAGTTCCAAACTTGTCTTACTTAAAGGTCTGGGGTTGTGAGGCGCTTGTGAAGCGGGATACGCCTGACAAACTTCAACAAAGATCTGTTAAGTGTATCTTCATAGGATACCCAAAGGAAACAATGGGTTACTATTTTTACTCCCACATGAAAACAAAATTATTGTTGCGAGGTATGCTGAGTTCTTTGAGAAAAATCTCATAACTCAAGAAGTTAGTGGGAGGGCCATACATCTTGAAGAAATTCAAGATGAAGATACATCATCTTTTGAAATCACTAGCAAAATTCCTATGGAGGTTGAAGGTTTTGAACCACCTCAAGAGGAAGTGATTCCGATTCGTAGGTCTAAAAGGACACATCGAGCTCTAAATCGCTTATATCTAAATGTCGAGGTGGAGGTACATAGTCTATGGGATCTTAATGAACCCACTAGATATAAAGCTGCAACGTTAGATCCCGAATCTAATAAGTGGATCGATGCTATGAATGCGGAAATACAATCCATGATAGACAATATGGTATGGGTCTTGGTCGATCTTCCTCCTAATTGTAAGACTGTTGGGAGTAAGTAGATTTTTAAGAAAAAGACTGACATGAATGGTATTGTACACACCTATAAAGCTCGTCTTGTAGCAAAGGGTTATAGTCAACTCTACGGGGTTGATTATGTAGAAACGTTCTCAGTTGCAGACATTAGTTTTAGGATTCTCATTGTCTATAGCGGCTGTTCTCTTGATTATGAGATGTGGCAAATGGATGTCAAAACTATCTTCTTAAATGGTTATCTTGATGAAGATATTTATATGGTACAACCTGAAGGTTTTGTTAATCCTAATCATCCCAGAAAAGTATGCAAGCTTTAAAGATCCATTTATGGTCTTAAGCAAGCATCAAGAAGCTCGAATAAAAGATTTGATGAGGAAATCAAAAAGTTTAGTTTTGATCAAAATCTTGATGAGCCATGTGTATATCAAAAGGCTAGTGGGAGTAATGTTATATTCCTCATCTTATATGTTGATGACATAATCATCATGAGAAATCACATTCCAAGTTTACAAGGTGTAAAAGATTATCTTGAAAAGTGTTTTGCTATGAAAGATTTAGGGGAAGCAGCATTTATTCTTGGAATCAAAATCTACAGAGATAGATCAAAGCGATTGATTGGACTTAGTCAAAATGCTTACATGGATAAGATCTTAAAGAGATATAAGATGGATAATTCCAAACGTGGTTATATCCTCATGCAAAAAAGACTTGACTTGAACAAAACACAAGGTGCTTCAACACCTAAAGAGGTGAAGCGTATGCAAAATGTACCTTATGCTTCGGTTGTGGGATCCATTCTGTATGCAGTGAGATGCACTAGACATGATTTTGCGTTCGCACAAAATATAACAAGCCGGTTTCAACAGAATCCTGGTGAACTACACTGGACTGCTGTGAAAAATATTCTTAAGTATTTAAGAAATACTAAAGATATGTTCTTGTTTCTGGGTTGAAATCTGAAGCTGAAACTTCCAGTTGATTGCTATTGTGATGCTGGATTTGAGATTGATAGAGGCGCAGTGGACTGGAAGCTGAACTTCGAGTTGATTGCTACTGAAATGTCTGCTACAGAAGCTAAATACATAGCTGCTTCGGAAGCTGTAATGGAAGCTGTTTGGATTTGGAAGTTTATTTCAGGGCTTGGTATAGTACCAACAATAAACGAACCTATTAGAATGTTTTGCGATAATTCAGCCGCACTTCATTTTGCTAACGAACCAGGAGTTCAGAGAGGCGCCAGACACTACCATAGGAGATATCATTATGTTCGCGAGAGTATTGCACTAGGCGAAATGAGATTCCTTAAAGTTCACACAGATGACAAGCTGGCTGATCCTTTTACGAAGGCTTTATCTAAAGGAAAGCTTACTCAACATGCTAGGAGCATGGGACTTCGTTTAGCTAGTAGTTTTATGTAGATCTGTGTTTAGTATTTGGATAAGGGATATTTAAACAATTTATTTTATGATAATGATACTTGGTATTTTGTTATTTTTATCTTAAATTGTGTCCTATAGTTGCATGTTTAAATCTCTGAATTATAATAGTTATTATTCTAAATTAATCCGTTGTCGATTAACGATATGAGAATATTGTTAATTAGACAAATTCTGGTGATTGGTGATATTGTAGATATTAAGGATGTGTCCACCAAACTCACATGATATTCATAAGATGAATATTGGTTTCCCCAACTAACAAGAATATTACTTTATGGATCGTCATCATTAAGTAAATCTTGTAAGTGATTTTATTTACAAAATCTTTAGACTTTAGATGCAAGTAGGTCTTGCATATGTGGATAATCCTTCTTGATCTAGTTTAAGTTATCCTGAAAAATGGATAACTAATAAGGGATATTTCAGAAGTGATTTTGAAACATAATGACTTGACACTTCTAGTCAATATAGAATTTGTTTCTTCAATAGTTGAAGAATGATGCCACTGGGCCCCTCATAAAATTAATCAGATGTGTGTATGGCCGGACCGAAAAATCATGCTTAGATTATGTCTCAATGATTTTCGGTATTTGATTAGGGCTACATATACCGAGAAAAGAATCGTTTATTAATGGAATGACATTGATCCATATCCATTTTTAACACAGTATCGGAAACAAAGGGATTGTAAATTCATAAATCATTTGTCCGTGTCTTTATGAAACCACACTCAGATATTTCTAGGAGTATTAACGTGTGTTGCTAGACGCTTAGTAATGTTATTATACTATTTATAAATGTCCAAGTGAGAGCTGTTGGAATATGTCCACGCATAAATCGTATATGTCCGAAAAATTATTCGAGCCTACGGGGACACACACGTTAATATGTAGAGCAACGTTTTAATATATTAAAGTAATATATTAATTAGCGATTTAACAAACGATCGTTAAAAGTTTAACGAGAATCAATATTAGTCGTTAATAGTTAAAGGACTAATATGCAAAAACCGGGAAAAGGAAAGTTGCGGTTTCTCCCTCTTTCCTTATAGTCGGCTAAACCCCTCTCCAAGAGGAGGTGGGATTGCTTGCTTGCTCACCAAGCCAAGAGGTGTATAAATAGGGGTCTAGGGGCTTTCATTAACTCATACCTTGAATCCCTAAAACCCTAACTATCTCTCTTGTCTTTCCTTGTGTTCGACCGATCCTCAAAACCCTTAAAGGTTTTCGGTTTTGCTTCCCTTATTCGTGCGATCGAGAAAACCCATAAAAGGGTTTCGGTTTTTGGTGTTTTGCTCGACCGAATATAAAAACCACATAGGTTTTCGGTATTGGTTTTTGGTTCGACCCATTAGAAATCAAAAGGGTTTTCCGTTTAGTTGATCGTCAAGTTTCGGTATTCGTTTGTTAAAACACTACTAGTACTAGCATACACGTTGATTGCTAAGAACGTATTGTGTTTGACTAAGTAGAGGGATTATACTTTTAATCCTAGTGGTTCGTGTGGCGTTATACTTACACGAGTATTCAAGGCGGCGTTTTGTTTATTGCTAAAAGATACACATGTTCTTGAACCCTTGTTAATTATAAGTTCTATACGTGTTTAATCTTTTCGCTGCGTACTCGTGATATATTTAAATGGTTAAATAGATGTAACATCCTAACACTTTTCAGATCAGATTTTGTGTAGAGGTTTTAGCCTTTTTGCGTCTAAATAGAAAATAGCCGAAAAGAGAGCATGAAACGGATATTGATACCTCTGGGTGCAGCTATAAAGTAGAACCAATGTATAGTTTGTAGTCTAAAATATTTCAATTGTTGTTTACAAAACGTTCTACACAAAACACCCCGCAAC